>JAOTIX010000082.1:9490423-9507022 GCA_027123715.1 Gaidropsarus macrophthalmus | reverse complement strand
TATATATATAGAGAGAGAGAGAGAGAGAGAGAGAGAGATCATTCATCAAAAAAGTGTGTGTGTGTTCGTCCTCTATGTGTAATTCAAACAGCAGATATACTGGTAGGCTACCAAACACCCCTACACCCGACTATGCCCCAAATGTTTTAAAATCCTAGCAACATCCCTGAGCATTGTACTAAGATCAACAATTTGTTGTCCACCATTTGAACTACAGGCTTTAAGACCTAATCATTATAATGATTTTACAGTTCTTGGATGAATGTTTACAGTTCTGTGATTTCGTTTGGGAGAATCTGATGTTGTTGGGTATGATGTCAAATAAAAGTACGTAACTAATTGTGGCCTACCTATGAAGTCAGCCCTTAGACCACAGTAACATATTAACCGCCTGAAATTTCAACCCTTTTTTCAGCCAAAGGCTACAGTTGTATTGTAGTTTAGGCTACTTAGTGTTTTAAATGTTTGTTCTTGACCGTGACAAGAAGATATGTCGTGCCATAGAAAATGCTTCCATTTTAATCAATGAAAAGAGCTACTGGCCGTCCGTTCCTTTATATTAGACATGGTTACGAGTTTGAGAAATGCTAGTTAAGCTTTTTCTCTCAGCCATTTGTGTTATACATGTTCTGGGCACTTTTGTATTATTGCTATTGAGTGTTTAGTATTTACATATCTTGGTCATTTGTATTTGATACCATTCATTCATTCGTTCGTATTTGCAATTCATGTAATATTTCAACATTGTGCTGACGGATCCTCTGTATTGGTGAATCATTGAACTTCAAACAGCAAGAACCTTTCTGCGTCCACTGTGTAGAGTAGACAGAGACTGTATAAAGTGGTCACAGCATTTTTCATTGCAAACTCGTTATCTCAATAGTGGCAAATATTGGCCCATTGTAAATGATTGTAATAACACAGTGGAAATCATATGCAGTACAGTTTCTTTATTGATGAAAGCACATTTGTAAGTACAGTGTCTCAAAGAAGATCACACATTACACTGAAACAGTAAAGCACAATTCATAATTTTACAGGGGCATGGGCATCACGGACAATACTTGCTTGTGGATGAAAAACCTTTTTCTTATGTTGCTACATAATAATTTAAGGTTCAAATAGTCATATCTTACTTTTTAAACATAGAAAGATGAACTCCGGACTCTATATTGAATAAACCATAACTTTGTTGTTGGCAAGTTGGCTGTTCTTAAGCCAAGAAGGGAAAAGGAATATCAATATCCATCTGTCTGTCACTTACTCTCACATACTGCTCAAAAGTTTTTGTATTCATTTTAAGATATTGTACAACATTATTGTGGAAAGCATTCAACCGTTTTACCAAGATGTCAATCCAGGACTGGATGTCAGCCTGAAGCTGTTCAACAGACATGTCAGCTAAAACCTCCTGCCACCTGGTCTTAATAATATTGAAATAGTCCATCACAATCCTTCTGGCTTCAGTAATATGCTTGCTGAAATCAGCCAGCACATTGGAGTTCTTGACATCAGCATACACATTAGAAGACCAAGCAGACAACTGTTCTAGATTTTGCGTGTTAAGGGAATTGAAGAGTTCCTCAGCTTTCTCAACTGAAACATTGATTAACATGGACCACTTCTTAAGAATGTCTTCTAGTTGAATATCCCCCAATTTCTTAATCATAGCAAGTACTTGACTTCTGATTCTCTTCATAGCAATTATGAAGTCATCAAGGATTTCCTTTCCTTTGACAATTCGACCTGAGCCAGGGAAACTGAATTCAAGCCCTCTGAAATATTCAAGGGCTGCCATAAACTTTGAGGCAAATAATTCAGGAACTTTTACAATTGTGTCTTCTGCTACTTCAGCAACAAATATGGACATTTTATGGTAGATTTCAAGGCCAGACATTTTCTCTGCATGTCCTGGCATTTGGAACTTGGTCTCTCTTAGGAATTTAATTGCTGCATCAATGATAACTCTAATGCTTTTTTGATATCCTCTGAGGATCAACATAGTGCTATCTGAAAACCGAATGGACATTTGAGAAATATCGATTGCTCTAATGTTGTCAGAAGCCCTCTTCAACATTACTGTACCCTGTTTCTTAACCTCTTCAATTGGACCTTTAAGATTTGTAGCAAGCTTGCTGATTTTAGTGTAGGCCTTACCTATTTGACCAAAGACAATATTGTCTCTGGACAATATTGTAGGCACTGCTTTTTTGAATCCGAGCATCATTTCATAAGGCATCTCCATGTTCCATGTTGTCTGGACATTCAGCTTTTCCCAATGCATCAAAGACATCTTCATGGCCAAGATTTCCACATCATCGGAAGGTGCAGACTGAAAAGGTAAGTAATGTCAATACAATATCCCATTCATGTCAGTATAAAAATGTCAAACACAAGTTTAAAAAACCAAATGGAAGGAAATATTTCTTACCGGGTAACGGCCATAGAGTTTTCCTCTCACTTGTTGGGGAACCTTAGTTTGCAACTGGAATCCAACAAGTCCAGTTGATGGAGAGGACATAGAGATGATGATTCCCTCCTGTGGATTCCCAAGTATCTCCTGGTTCATGTCCATTTTTAATCCAAGTAGATTGGTCTTTGCTGAATTTTTCAGGGAAGCGTCGACAGCTCCATTTTCAAAGCTTATGGTGCTGTCATGGTTTCCCTCCAACATGGTGTGCTTTACAGAAAACAAAGATGCCAGTTTGAGACCGTTGACTCGGGTCAATGTGCTAGTTCCCTCAATTTTCCCATTAAGCTCGTCAAGAATGGAGATGGAGGAGGCATTCAACTTCACGGTAATATCGCCCTGGTTCATGACAATGGCATCAGTTTTAAGCGTGATAAATGCTGACTTCATGGAGAACTCGTATGTCACATCACTCAGGACCGGGATGATGATGTCCCTCTGCATTTTAGCAAGGATGATTGGGTCCATGTCAAGATGAATGACAATGCCATCAACGGCCTTTGTGCACTGGAGCTTGGCCTCCAACTCAACGGTCTGCTTGGTTGTGTCCAGGAGCATGCTCAGACCAGTGCCTTCCCACAGAGAGTAGTCTACCAGTTTGGGGTAAGTCAGACCAAAGAATGGCACATTAATTTCAGGAATCGTGATAGGCTTTTTAAGGACATCAAGATTGGCATCTCCATTGACCCGTGCAAAGACCTGAATTGTTCTCTCACCATTGTCCATTGTAAAGTAATGAGAGTATTTGAACTGATTGAACCTGGCAAGACCTGTCCAGCTGGCCTGCTGCACTTCAGAATTAACAGTGGTGGCAACATCATTCTGGAAATCGATCTTTCCGATGAGTTTTAAGGGTAGGGTAACCTTGACATTGGCCTTGTTCTTGGTGTCGTATGTCAGCTCAAATGGGGCAACCACAGCCAGGACGGAGTTTGCAAGCGTTCCAGCTACTGGTCCAGCCAGCTCAGTATTATGAGAAGCATCAAAAGTCATTTTAAGGTCTGCAGCTTTAGCCTGGAATTTCAACATAGCGATGCTGTTTTTCATGAAAGGACTTTCTGTCTCAACCTTGCCCTCAACGATGATATAGCGAGAGACGTCGATGTCAGCAACAACCTTTTCAATCAACTTGAAGAGGTCACTCTTTGTTTCAGCGTTGTAAGTCACTTTGGCAGTGTAGATGTCCATTACAGCCTCCATGTCACTTTTGTGTGCTACATCATCTGAGTACTGCGGAAGAGCGTATGTGCCCTGGCCCTTGTTGTCAACCTTGAGAGTAAAAATTCCATCATCAAGCTGGGCAACCATCTTCTGGTTTGCAGAAGCGTCACCGGAGAGGCCAAGGCATGGCATGCTAACCTCATGTTTGTATGTAGTATCCAGAGTGGCAGACATTTGGCTGTCAATGGAAAACACTGCATTGCTCACAAGCTCTGCATTGTAAGGCTCAGTTGTAGCCTTGGCAACGGTCTTAGCAGAAGCCTGAGCGGACAGGCCATAGAGGCTTATTGAACCTTGGTGGTCAATGTCAAATGCTGTGTGTTCTGCCTTGATGTTTTCAGAGAAAGAAAGACGGCTTCTCTCAGGCATGGCCAAATAAACGTTTGCATCCAAAGTGTAAGCAAGAGGGTTAAAGGTGGATGTGGCCTGTGAGTGAAGGTTCATTTTGAACTCTGGAGTGACTGCTGTAGTGGTGGTGTTCGCCAAATCAGCAGTGGTCTGGAGGTGGTAGAAAGGTGAAACAATTTTGAACTCTCCAGAGAGTTTTCCAAAACAAGGAATCCTGGTCATGTCAGAGATTTTGTCTTTCAGTTCCATGGTGAATGTTTCATAATCAAAAGACTTGAGCTTTTCAAAGATTCTGATACAATACATGCTGATATCATCAACCATTTGCTTGTAGTCAAAGGCATGCACGTTCTTTATCAACTCCTTCACTGGGGCCATGACTTTGTTAAACATAGGTTTGACATCAATTGCTTTAAGAGCAGCCAATGCAGACTGGAGCCTTTCCCTGATCCTGTACTGTTTCATAATTGCAATGGCCTCATCCATGATTTTCTCAATCATCTTTTCCACCTCATAGTTGGACAGGAACTCTTCAATGTTGACATAGATGCGATTGACCTTGTTGTCAATTTGGCTTTTCTTTATCCATGCCATTATTTCAGTCTTGATTGATTTCAGCATGTTGTTAAGTTCCTCAGTTGGGATCTTGGTCATCATGTTGTACAGAAATCTTTCCATTGATTGAACAAAGTGATGTAGGTCTTGGATCAACTGCTGGGGATCAATGGTATCAATGGCCTCTTTCAGTTCTTCAACCTTTCCACGAATCTGGGCAGTGATGTCATAGGAGGCGTCAATATTCCTCAGAATGTCCATGCTGTTGTCAACCAGCCTCACAACTATATTCTTTAATTCTTCAATAGCTTCAGGTATATTCTCTAAAAATGGAATCTGAATGAAGTGGGTATCGCTGTTCTTGTCATAATTCAAAGAACCAGAGATTGAGTAGTCATGGTTCTCAGTGGCTCCATTGAAGAAGGTTGTCGCGAGAGCTCCCTTCATTGCCATTCCCATTTTTTCAGCTTGGTTGAATGCAGTTAATTCATGATCAAATGCATGGTTGTTCAATTTAGATGCAATGCTTATTGTGACAATCTGCTCTTTGAGGGACATCTCACCATTGAACTTGTTGTCCATGTTTGTCTTGAAGCTGTCTCCATTCTGTAGCTTGTGAGTGGTTGAGGCCCTGTACTCAAATGAATGAATCACGGAGAGGGGCTCTGCCTTCAGAAGGAATTTGCTGTAGAGCTCACCACTCTGCTGTCCATAGACTTGAATTTCTCCATTTGAATTCAGAATGGCATCAATAGACAGGGTGAATGGTGCAACAATGGTTTTAACAGTGCTGTCAAGACGAAGAGATTGAGTATTGAGGTTAGCCATATTGTTGAACTTCATGGTCCAATCAGCCATCTCCATGTCACTGGTATGTGTCATTTGAGAACCCAGGAGTTTACCATTTGTGTTACATTTTGCTGAGAGGATCATATCAACAAATTTGAATTCATAAGTGTGCCTGAGCTGTTCTTCAGACAGCAATGCTGTTGTTGTGCCAGCCAGCTCCATTGTATATGGCTTTCCAATAAACTTGGCCTCATTCACAAAGTTGACTTCCAATATCTGCAGATCATTTTTGACATTAACCGAAGCGATATAGCTCTCAATGTCAACTGTGATGTCATGCTTGTAGTAGTTTCTGGTATTGAGTACGTTGTCTGACTTCGAGCTGAAGGCCAGAGATCGGAGTGTTATAGCCAGGGATTGGGTATTGTCAGTCTTCATCTCACCAAGGGACCCCACCATGTTGTTGGAGAAGGAGCAGCCATCCTTATTCACTTTGAGGTTCAACCTGTTCCTGGTGTTGGCATCAAAGACGTTGCCCTTGAATATACTGTTGAGATAGAGTTCTGAGCTGCGAGCCTTGGCATCAACATTCAATTCCAATGTGTTCTCCTTAACAGTCCCCTTTGTGGTGATGGTCATTGTGGCTCCTGAAGTGTCAACTGCGCCAGAGACAACATTCTCAAAGGTCAACGGGCTGCTCTGTGCAGTTGTGGTGCAGCTGGTGACTATGCCATTGGTGTTCAAGCTCATAGTTGCCTTGTGAGAGGCGCGGCTTGCAAAGATCTTTAGAGAGGCATCTGTATTGATCTCAATGCTTGAAGGGTTGATTGAACCAGAAAGCAGAGAATATACATTGTTCACTGTATCATCAGCCTGATTTTCTACCCTGATGGTGGCCCCTGCCCTAGAGGCAGTGACATCTACCTGGTTACGAATCATTCTCTTATCAGCCATGGTGGCAGAGATAGAGTTGATTGTAAGCTTGGCATCTTTGAAACCAAAGGTAAACTTAGTGGTGTGCTTCAGTGGGTTCATGTTGACGTTGGTGTTGGATTCAATCAGGAGTTGCTCATTATCAAGAGTGGCTGTAGCTTTGTTGAAAACCTCTAGGAAGGCAGAATTCACTTTCAGTGTGGCTTCAGTTTTTGCTTCTTTCTTCAGAGGTTCAGCAGAAAATGTTTGGGAATAGCTGGTGGTTGCTGTGATGGGTCCAACAGTCAGACTTCCATCCATGTTAGCATCTCCAGTAAGCATATTGCGGGCTAGAGAGCACTGGGAGGTGATGTCAAGCGATGTTTGTAGACCCAGGGGGCTGAAGGCCTTCCCAATGTATCTGCTGGTAGACAAAACCTTGTCTGTGATGGTAATTGTTTCCAAAACCTCAACACTTGTTTCAATGAGGCTGTGCTCCAGAGAGCCATCAAGTGTAACCTTGATTGCATCTTGGGGCGACTCACTTATTTCGGCAGCTCCTATTAATCAAAACAAAAGAACAAAATCAGTACAAATAGTACTATTTCACCTGAATAAATAATACATATTTGCCTGTATATGTGTCACTATATCAAACAAGACAATCTTACCATCATATTTGAAAGAGAGCAGTTCCACAGGGCTTTCAGCGAAGACCTTAATCATTGCCTTGTAGCTGGGTGTCTCCAATGTGTTGTTGCCAGCAGAGATCATTCCCTCCATGTTGTAGTTGTTAAAATTGACCTTTCCAGACACTTCCATCATTCCCATAAGAGGCAAGGTGAGGTCATAGTCTGAAGGGATTGTGAATGTGGGGATGCTCATCTCCTTGGGAGAAATTTCAAGACCCATCTGAGGCATTGAAATGTGTGGTGTGGTGAGCATGAGAGGTATCCTGAACTGCTGGGATGTCTTTCCTCCAAGAGGCATTGCAAGAGTCAAGGTGACACTCTCTTTGTTGAACTGGTATCTGAACTTGCTTTCACTAGTAAATAAAAACAACAACAAAATATGTTAGTAAATTAACAGTAAATTAACATAAAGGTTTTATATTGTCAGCAAGTTAAAACATATATTGTATATATCAAAACTTACAGATTCATGAACAGGTTCTCAGGCATTGTAGGCCTTTCCAGCTTGGCCAGGCTGTTCTTCAAAGTGTAGCCATACGGAACATCAGAGCTGATCTTATCCATCCAGATATTGCCAGCCTGTTGAAAATAATCAGTTTTGTATTTTGATAATAATTCCTATCCAACTATACATTACTAAAACTATACTTTTGTTAAAATGCAAAATAATGAAATACTAAATACATATATACATAATATGTCTTACCTCAAGAGCCTTGGTGTAGATGTGGCGTAATTTCATATCAGTCTTGACAACCTGCTGGTCCATCATTTCATTCATAAGCAGCTCCATCCAGTCCTGGAGAGCTTCGATATCAGGACTGAGTGCCTTGATGTCAGAAGCCATGTTGGACATTAAGCTAACTTCAGCCTGATCCTTACCTAAAATAAAAAAAAATGACATAATTTGAACTGTTATCCAAAACAAGCTGAGACTGGATGAGATGTGTCACAGTTGCCAATAGTTTAATATGTTGTACCATATTTGAATACGACTGCCTGTACAGAGTTTGTCTCTGGGAACTTGACATCACTCTTGATCTCAAGGACAAGGTCCTCAGAGTTCTTCAGAGTGGCTGTGAGTGAAGCATCAGTCTTCATGGAGGGCACTATCAGCTGCATCTGCAGCATCCCATCTTTCTGGCCCTGAAGTCTGCAATACAACCGCCACCACCAATGGTTAGAGTATTTTACAAATGAATGCATCTAAACACAGAGAGGATCTGTCCTTGGATCAAGACAAAAGCCCAACAGTCCAGCGCATAATTGAGGGTGACTTCTTGACTCACTTAGCACGGCCGATCAGAGACAACTGGGGGATGTTCTTGTTGGTGATGTCAAAGGTAAGAGATTTGCCTTTTGAGCTGCTGTCCACCATTCCAACTCTGATGCCGGTCTCCACATCATAATCAGGGATTTGCACAACGGTGGTGAAGACATTCCTGTACCGGTTGTATTTCAGGTTGACCGAGGCCTCAGTTGACGCAGAGCCTAAAGGGACAAAGGGATGCAAAATATTTTAAGTTGATTTGAATATTTTCACTATAAAAACTACGAATATATTGAATATCGAAGCTAAATATTCATGATAAAAACAATCCATCCATACCCTCTGCTTTGAGGATCAATTTCAAAGAATCAACCTGGCGCCCTTTGTCCTCGCTGAGGGCTTTGTAGGCGATGGTGGCAGTGTACTCGCTCACATCTCCAGTAGGCTGGATTTCCACAGCAAACCTATGGGGGGGGGGATTGTTTAACTGCAACGTTCCGAGGCATCACAGTCAAATGATCTAGCAGTAAAGCAACCTAAACGACTAAAACAGAAAGAGGTGTCCGACGTACTTTGTCTCCCCAGTGAGGGGGAAGTAAGGAGCAGTATTGTTGTTGCTGGAGGAGTACTGGGCTGTGGTGCAGAACTTCACTCCAGAGAAGAAGGGTCTGCACTTGGCAACATTCGTCCTGTCTTCATCCTTGGCTGTGATCGCTTCCGAGCGGCCGTTGTTCACAAGTAGCACATTATTGCTATTGCAAAGAGAACAAAATATAATAGGGGTTCTAAATCATCCATTGCATTCTCAAGTCACACGGTGCAGTAATGTTTTACAGGTGGGGAATGGAGAGTGTTTTGTTTGTGCGGTTTTGATACCTTATGCTGAAGAGCTTTGTGGGGTGTTGTGGGGCAGGGATAGAGAGCTTCACTTGTTGGTTTTCCATGGTGATCCTGGCATTCAGAGCGCTCTCGTGGTATATTTTAGTGTGCATCTCAACATCGGTGTCTACAAACTCAGGAACATGAACTCCCATCTTGGTCACAAACTCAATCCCCATAGAGGGCCTGAAGGACACTTCCTGTTGTACAAAACAAAAATGATCAATAATCATTGGAGGTGCAAGACTAAGCGTGCCACTCCAACAAGGTTGGAGAGAAACAGAAGAATACCTACCATGTTTGGTCTCATGCTGAGCCCTCCCTTTGCTCCAGGAGCAAATATGCCAGCCATGGCAACCTTCAGAGGGAAGCCCGATGCTGTGGACACGCGGAACTTGTTGTCCATGAAGATGTAGTGAGCAAAGAACTCGTTGTTGTCTCTGCTGGAAAGTGCTTGCAGCGTCTGACGAACAGGGAAAGGTTATTAAGTTTGTTAAACCAAATGTGTGTGCTCAACACAAGTTGAGCTTCAGGTAGTATATAAAATATATACTAAATAAAAATAAATGGCATGAATAATTACCTCACTGGGAATAGTATGCATCAGTATATCGGAGTACATGATGGCATACTCAGCCATGTCCTTCAGCTCACTGGCTTTGATATATCCAAGCTCGGTACCCATGATCCTGAGGTATGCCATGGCCTCAGGAGATTCCTGGGCCTTAAGTTCCTTCATCAGCTTGTTGAAGTTAGCAACGACTTCTCTAACAATGTTGTCAGGTACCTATGGAGGGCAACATGGTTATTCAGATGTTAAAACAAATGTACCTATTATCAAACTTTTGTGAAATTCACAAAAACTAAAGCAAATTCCAAAAATGTATACCTTCTTTCCATTATCTTTCAGAGTGGTGAATGGCATTTGGTCTACCGCCCAATAGAGTGCCTTTGAGATGGTGTCTGGGAAGAATCCGTTCTTTCCGAACAAAGCCTCAATAGATGGTTCAAAGCCCTTTCCTTCCATGCCGATCTACAAGCAAGCCACAGAAATACACATTGGTCTGGTAACATAATAACCATCATTTGCAGACATTTTCTGACATAGCCCATGAAATATATTATATTGAATATTGAATATTGAATATTGAATATTGAAAGCTGTTTGTACCTCCCACATATCCGTGGTGTAACCAAAGACCTCCATTGTAGTTTTCAGCATGACCTCTCTGGGCAGCTGGCTGCTGGGGTCGAAAATAATGTTGCCCTGAGTGTTGGCCTGCATGGATTCATGAGCCATTCCCAGTTTGTAGTTGCGGGACAGAGTGGTGTAGTCGGTATGCGTGGGGACATCAGTGTTCTGCAGGACTTCCATAATCCTCTTGGCAAGTCTATATGAGGAAAATGATAGTATGAACCAAAGTAGGGGTATAACATGTAACTGAAGCACACTGCAGTAATGTACCCTCATGTCACATTTGTGTGTGCATGCACGTTATGCTTACGTCTTGGAGTGGTGATCTGTGGAGGACACAATGTTGTAGATGTGAGAGGTCACAAAGGCCTTGACCTGCTTGTTCTGTTCCTGCTTCAGCAATTTCTTGACCATCTCCAGGTCACTGGTTTTGGGATTCCTCATCAGTATCAGGTAGGCAGCCAGGCGCTTCTGCACTGCACCCTTGGCATATGTGCCGACTCTCTGGAGGTTGGCACGCACCTGTGCGACAAGACAAAAGCACAGAGCTGATCCACCAGGCTCCCCCTAGTGACTGTGTGTGTCTTCAACGAGTAATATAGGGGTGACGACATTCCAGTATTAGGTACCTCGTCAGTGAGTTGCATGCGTCTGAAAGCCTGGATGGCGGCCAGCTGAACGGACAAGGTGGTGGCAGGCTGTCTCATGCACTTGAGCAGAGTGCTTTTAATACTGGGATCTGCAGCTTCCATGGCTTCTCCCATATTGCCCACAACCTATGAAGTGTGTCAGAAAAATTAAACCAATGAACAACACATTTTTTAACGTTCCAATTACCATTTGTTTCACAACAACTTGGATGGAATTAGATGATTCAAGAACATGAAATGGTGACCTACCCTCAATGCCAGGTAGGTGAGATCTTTTTCACCAGGGCAGTCTGCCCCCAAAAGGGAAGTCATGAACTCGGCCACAGCAGAGATTTCAGGGGTGACTTGTTTGTCGGTCTGGAATTGTCTGGTAATTACAAATGATATGATATGCAACTTTAATAAACAACTGTACTCCTTCACTACTTTACTACTTTACTACTACAACTTCAACTTTACTTTTCTGTTCACTTACTTTGTGACCACGTTACTGAGGGCAAACATAATGGGTTTGCTCTGCTTGTACTGAGCCATTTCAAGCATGTCCTTGAGCAGCAGAGCAGAGGGGCTCGGCAGCAGGCCCATAGCGTAGACGACGGCGTCAACCTCGATAGCGTCTTGTTCGAAGGTCCTCAGGATGGTCAGGATGGCACTGGTGCATTCAGGTGTACCGCACTGGGCCAGGGCCTGCCATGTCAGGCTGTTGGAAAGATCCATCATCTCTGGTGTTGTGCTGGAAAGGACTTCAGCGTTCAAGCCCCTCAGCTCGGTGACCAGCTTGTGGAAGACGCCAGTCCGCCGCTGACCTTCTGTCTCCTGGGCCAGAGTGCTCAGTTCCCTCAGGCTGGCGAGTACAGCGTCCTTGGTCTGGATAATGGCCTTGTCCTCTGTCGCCTCCATGTGCAAGAAGCTCAAAGTGTCAGCATCTGCAGAGAGCCAGAGATAACTCAGGTCAGTAAACGGCCACAGGGACATTTCAGCGTTGTGTGACTTTTAGTCCAAAGCGCTCTCTAAAGCCCTTTCTACTCACTGTAGTTAAAGATCCTGTCGTTTATCTTGCTGCTTTCCCTCAGGGTCAGGGTCTGGCTCACCGTAGTGGACATCCCATACTCATTTCTGTTGATAGGATTAGGAGGTGGATATTTCAACAAATGTGATTGTTCAATGAGGTATGAGGTACAGCAAAGTGAGAGAGTATGATGAGAGTGTACTTTGCATTGTCATTTATGCAACATTATTACACAAGTGAGATTCAACAGAACATAGACGTGTTCTTGTGCAAAACTCACTGGCTAGAGAAAGGCAGGAAGAGATGTTTCTCAGTGCAGACGGTGGACACCATGTGCTTTTTGCTGGCATCAAACTTGTAGTTGCAGGTCTGAGTGCTGCCAATCAACTTGCTCAGAGGGAGGTGCTAGGGGTTTGACAAACACATTTCCCAACAGAATGTTAGAGTTCAACCATAAAAGCAACGTGTCAATATCAAATATATGACATCAATTATTTTTGTTTTGCAATTTGAATATCTCAGATAGATTGTTCATAACATTTGTTGACAACCATTAAGTTGTCATTAAAGTCTGTGTAAATATTGTGCACTTGACTTCACATAAGGTTGAGAACAAACTATAGTCATAACAGAGTAAAAAAAAACCTATAGGATAGACATTTTATATATTGAAATAACCAATCCTTACCATGCCAGAGATCAGGGCCAGAGGACTGGTGTGCTCTCTCTGGGGATAGTGGTGGTTGCATTTGGAAAGGTCCCTGCTGACTGTAACATCAGTGCCTTCTCCTGAGGTGATGGTGAAGTCAGTGGTGCAGTCTCCATGAATGGTACTCTGGGAACCAAACAGGCAGTGATTGTGGTAAGAATACAGAAGACTGATGAAATTGAAGGAATTGCTGTTTGCTTGGTTTTGTTATTTGGATTTTATTCATATTTTATTGGTAACACGTGTCAATAATTATTGTTTTTATCAGCAGTAGTCCTAAAGCTGATGACTAATATTACAAAAAGTAATCAGCACCTATTTCATCTCCTAGTAGAAGTAGTAGTAGTCATTGAAGTATTGTTGTACAATTAATAATAATTTATAATAATATTGGTTCAGTATTAGTAACATTAGTTGCTTTTGTAAAAAGGTGATTGCAACTAAATGATAATCCACATTAAAGGGGATTAAATTCCCTATGGAACTCCAGATTAGATTAGAATAGTTCTTGTTATGACATCACAGTGGATGACATTATAGAGATAAACATGTCCTGGACTTTGACCAGCATGTGGACTGTCTGTGGGACAACATGATGTGACTGGATGGTATTTACCACCTGCGATTGGGGCAGCTTATCTTGCTCTTGCGCAAATTGTTTATCTGGGTCTTCAAAATAACACATCTCACTCCCCAAACTGAATTGAGTTTCATGTAGTGAAAATCTAGACAGATCTTCACATATACACGCAAATACACACACACACACACACACACACACACACCTTTTCACACACTTACCATTTCTCGGCTCTTGTCCTCATCCATCGCGGGCACCATCAGGGCAGAGACGATTCCCCTCTTTGCGTTCAGGATGCTCTTGGGTTCTCCCTCCTCAGGGAACAGTGATACTTCATTCTCACCATCAACCATGAACATCAGGGCGTTCCTGGGGAAACCAAATGGATTACAATTCTATATCTACATTACCCACGCTATAATTTACCTTTAGTTTTGACATGATAATTAACGGTTTGATTTATTTGTTTTTATTTTACAGACGACATGTCATGAGTAAAATGCTAGGAATACATCCATTCAATAATAGAGGAATAGCTACAATTCCTGGATCACTAATAAGTAATAGGCAGTAAAAACATAATCTAAACGAATGTTGGATCACCTACTTTGCCATTGCAGCTTTGAAGTCCTCAGAACCGGCAGAGGGTCCGAACACGGGGGTGCCCTGATCATCGACGCCAGTGACCTCGGTCAGAGAGCACTCTTTGGTGCGCAGGATGAATCCACACGTTTGGGGCACCTCCAGCTCAACCTGTGCAACAGATGTATAGAGCCATGTAGGAATACGTCTTCGTCCCAAATGTTGAGGTCTACAGGTTTGCGTTGGCAGAAAAGTGACAGGAGTTTGACGCCTACCTTGCAGGAGACCTTGGGTCCGTTCTGGAGAGGGGTAGCGCCCTTGACACCGTTGAGTGTTTCCACTTCATAATCGTACACAAACCTCTTGAAGTTCTTGAATCTTTTGGCAACTAAAACGGTGGAGGTAAAACATTTTGTTTTATTAAAAGTGTTTGATGAGGTCAGATTTTAAATATTTTCAATCCTATGCCACGAAGAAAGGAACCATGGACTATGGTACAGCTTCATATCGCAAAACAGCCATCATTAGCGTTGA
Organism: Gaidropsarus macrophthalmus; assembly: GCA_027123715.1. Lineage (NCBI taxonomy): Eukaryota > Metazoa > Chordata > Actinopteri > Gadiformes > Gaidropsaridae > Gaidropsarus > Gaidropsarus macrophthalmus. The sequence goes on along the minus strand of JAOTIX010000082.1, from coordinate 9,492,627 downwards.
CTCAGGGATCAAAAGGATCAGATAATGAATGCTGAGGTCATCATAAGGGCGAGAACGAGACGATCTCAGGAAATCGAAACTGTTTCTCATATCACAACAACACTAAACTGTACTTATGGTAAACATTTCACTCCTTATGTTGCTGATAACTTTATAAAAACTTACGCTGACATGTTGAAGATGATCCATCAAGATTTCTTACATCCTGCTCTGTAAAATGTGAAAAATGAAGAAAGCTTGTATATGGAAAGCCAGAAACCAAGAATCACTTCCAACATATATTGAATACATAAAACAGTATTCCAACGCACATTGGGTTCAGATTGACCAAATATGTCAGAAACATGTTATATTTAAGAAAACCATGATTAGGAATATTTTCCTCCTTTAAAGTAAAACGAAATATCTGAAACAATAAGTGCTGGACAGGTTGACATTATCCTGTCATTAAATTATTTCAATGTTCATTAAAAAAAACTATTATACATTCAAATTCACCAATTATCACAAATTGCGTCCTAATGATTTTCTTTTTTGACATTGTAGACATCTCTTTTAGTTTCTATTCAAAAGCTTCCAGGTACTTACGGGCTACGGTGTAGGTTACCAGCAAGAGCAAAAGGCAAATCTTAGTACCCCCCATGATGGGTTTCAAAGGAACTCTAGGAGATCCTGAAGGGTAAGGGAGTCCTCTTCTTTCACCAAAGACTAATCTCTGTGCTTTGTTACGGTGGCTTTTATAGTTCTCCCACTTTACTGTATGTGGCTTTGCAGCGACGGCGCAGTCTGGTTCCAAAGTCTAAGCCGTCCTTGTGGCAGGCCAAAGGTAAAAGCATTTCACAAAGACTTATCAGTCAGCACGAAGGGTGATGAGGCTGATTGCATCGAATTAACAAACTGTCTCAAACCCATCTGGTTATGATTCCAGTATATTCCATTCATATTCCGCACCAGGATTTGTATCATGGTCAATGGTCAATGGTCAAATTTGTCAATATTGGATTAGAATCATTTAAGATGTTTCCATAACAAACAATTGAAGGACATGTCAGCTACACATTTAGAAATGTGTCTCACGTAAATATTGTAATGGATCCACTATCATTTGAGCCCTTCGTCCAAAGACAACAATTGAACAAAAGGTTGAATATTGAATAACTTCAACACACAACAGACTTTGTCAGTTCATCATTTATTTTACATTATGGCACACTGTTGAATCCCTGACCTAGCAGTACTGTTATAATGTAGCAGTACTGTTATTATGTAGCAGTACTGTTATAATGTAGCAGTACTGTTATAATGTAGCAGTTATTATGTTATTATGAGTTATTGAGTTAACCTTAAATATAAAACCAGGGCCATTTGATGTTTAGTACAACAAATATAACATTATTAAGATTGGCCAGCTAAAACAGCTAAAAGATGACTCATGTGTCACTTTGTGATTCAGCTAAAGTCACTAACCTTTCCCCTTATTATGGAACTCTGCAAGAGTCCTGTGTATCAAGATTAGGTCACGTACTCAACGCAAACATCTTGCCTAGGGGGTTAATCAGGCAGAGAAGACGTTACACAAGAGAGAAACAAGGTCTAAACACAATGATAACAAAAGGAAAATGGTTGTGGGCTGCTGTCTATCTGGTAGTACAATTTAGAGCATCAAATAATTCACTAAGTTGTATTTTATTTTAATATCAAAAGGACAAAAAACAAATAAAAAAATAAAACAATAATACAATTAAGATGTATATTTTAATACAATAATTTCAATTGTTATAAATAACAATATTTATCATAATTGATCACAACTTAAATTCAAAAAGCCCCTGAACACAGCTGAGACAACAAGGCAGTGATAGTATATTATTGTCATCACTGTTCTCTGTTCACCAATGAGCAGCATGTGTCTGGGTTCTTTATCATCCTGACCTCCTGACCTGTGTACCCTAAACCACCGTGTCCTTACTATGGATTTGCAGATTTCAATTTTGATTCAGTCTTCATCGTCCCCACAGAGGAAATAACAGACACCAAACACCTAAACAACACAGGTTGTTGTTCTTAATTTAACAAAGATCCAACAACTACATATATAAAAAATAACACAATTTAAACATACCAGAAGTTATCACACACACACACACACACACACACACACACACACACACACACACACACACACACACACACACACACACACA
>JAOTIX010000082.1:9476403-9486748 GCA_027123715.1 Gaidropsarus macrophthalmus | reverse complement strand
CGGGGAGAGGGAAGTCTGGGTGTCGGCAGCTGCCCCCGCGACCCGGCCCCGGATAAGAGGAAGAGGATGGATGGATGGTCTTGAACGATAAATGAACCTCCATCATTCATCCTCCCTCTCAAATGTGTCTCTGTAAAGGCATGTGGACTTGTGTTGGTCGGCCGCAGAGGAGACTCGCTTTGAAGTTTAAATATATCTTTTTTGAATTCCAAAAGATTTAAAATACATTTAAAATCAAGTTTTATTTGATTTGAGATGACTCCCACATAGCCTTTTGTTAAACAACAGTAAAGGGTGGGATTGTGTGCCAGTCATTAAAGGTTGTATCAGCGATTCAAGACCGAAACATAACTGATCACATTCATCTGATCTTTCCTCACGATCCGCTAGCTGCTCGCCCCGTAAGCAGGCCGACAAAGAAACACATCTCTGTGGGCAGCCTATGCTGCGAGATCGTAAACAAAAAAATGGTACTACCAGCCACTCCAAACAACTCTACCCATAGGCAGCCTACAAAGACACACTTTTTTGCTGCAGAATCGCTGATACAACCTTAAAGTCACATGTTAAAGGTTGTATCATCTCTGTAGGCAGCCTCTGCTCCGAGATTGTAAAAAAATGGCAGAATCGCTGATACAACCTTTAATACTTATTGATTAATTGCTTCTATCCAACATAAGATCGTAGTTATATCCAGCCAGAGGCATTATGAAATAATTGTAATCTTCAGTATATTATGAATGTTAGAGAATGCATTTTAAGTAATTCCTTAACCATTGATACGACCATTGATACAACTTTGAAAACATGTTTTAAGTACATGGCTTTATTGATAGTGTCTGTTACAAGTGATTTATTAAGAATAATGGATGGTAGTGTTTTATAAAAACATTTCAATGAGGGTTTTTTATTGTTTGAAAGAAAAAGGAAGGTCTAACTCAAGCCTTCTATCACTAACTCTCATGTAAGCTTTGGTCTCCTCAGAAGCCTGTTGCAAATAATCTGAAACACTGTTTTGGAACTGAGTCATCACATTGATCATCATCTCCATCAGATACTCAATGGCACTGTTGAAATCATCTACATTTATCAGGTAACGCTCAGATAAATCCTTCATGACTGTAACAAGGCTACGATAGAGGTTATTCATGATGGAAAGCACATCATCCAAATAATCTGACTTGATGGAATCAACAAACTCCTGAGATTGGGTGATGACAGCTTGTGTGGTCTCGCTGACCTTCTCAAAGATCATGTCCAGGCTCTCCATATTTTTGAAAAAGTCAACAACTATATATGTGACACTCTTGGAATAGCTCTGTAACAGATCAATGATTTGGGGTACAGTGATGGTATTATCATCATCATCGTATTCAAATTCAATATCCCTCATTATCTCAGCTAGAGTATTGAGGTAGACCTCGCTTTCCCTATTGATTATCTGCATGGCACTCTCTAGCATTATAGCAATGTTGTTGGTCAGCATCTTGAGGACCTCAGGCAGTGTGGTCATTTCCTCTGAGTAAGGCAGTTTGAATCTGGTCTCTTTCAGAACCTTGACTGCAGCTTCTAGGGACACCTGGAAGGTCTTCTGGTAAAGAGCAATGACATTTCTAAAGAAAGTGGACAACTGGCTCATTTCCAAGTCGTAGTTCATGGCAGAATCATAGGTCTCTCCAACAAAGGTCTTTACTGAGTTGACCAGCCTCTCCACATGCATTGTGATCTGATACTTTTCAGCAAACATTATGAATGCCGAAGTAATTGAGGTTAGCCTTTCCTTCAGTCCATAGAGCATGTCTGTTGGCGCGTCCATATTGTATGCAACCTGCAGAGTCATCTTATCGTCACCCTTGGGAGAAGTTCTGATGACCAATACATCGACGTCAATTTCAGGGGCAGACTGTTGAAAATGGAAAAATAACAATATATTTATGCTTTTTTGTTTGTTATGTACTTTGTTGGTATGTGGCACGCAAGGTGGCAGTTATCCACCACCTATAATCTAGCCTTGCTATGCGGACGTCCAATTGAAACCATCCTGAAGTTGGTCTAATGCAAAGAATACTATTCAGTATATGTATATCAACATACAACATATATAATAACAGATGGAACATTGCTTTAATACTCACGGCGTAGCGACTGTACAGCCTAGCACTCAGCTGGGAGGGGAGCCTGGTAGTGACCTGAAGACCCATAAATCCAGTGGAAGGTGTTGACACAGATGCACTGATCCCATCTCTTCCAGCAGCATAGCGGAAGTTCACATCGGTGAACGTAGAGCTGGTGATGTCCACATTCAGCGTTTGGCGAGAAATACTAATGAGCACAAAGAAAAGCAAAGAAATATCTTATAGTTGTCACATATTAAAATAAGCTGTGCCTTGGAAGAGAGATAAGAAAGAAACACTGACCTCCCATCTACTTGCCGTTTTTTCCTGAAATAAATGACAAAGGGGTACATTAGTCATTGAGTTAAATGAAAGAAAATGTTGACAAAAAACAGAAAACTGAACGTACCTCAGGGCTTGGGTAATTACATGGTTGACATCCATTGTGAGGTCAGTGTGGGTCAGCACAGCTTTATTAGTCATCAGCAGAGCTTCATTTTCAAAGTTGGTTGTAGATGATGCTTTGGGGAAATAATAGTAAAATTAGTCCTTAAAAGGTGAAACAATATGTTGTGTGCATTGAACTACTTTATGAGTAAAGGGTTAGGGAAAGTTTAGCATCTCACCATCCATATCATATTCCAAGAAGACAATGGGAGAGGTTGCAGAAGACTTCAATGTAACTGTTAAGACAGGACCTTCACCCTGTATCTCTGATTCCAGCATTGAGGTGCACACTGGTGTCACAAGCTTGGTTGAATAATAAGCCTTCTGCTTGGTGTCAGTCATATCAATGGCAGTCTTCTCAAAGAAGGTGAGATCACCCAGGGAGCTTGATTGAGAAAGGTTGATTTCAGTATCAACCAGGGAGGAGATTGGTGTAAGATCAAAGGTGGCCTTGGCAAGATGTTTTCCATTAGTGTTGAAGGCAAGCATGTTAATCTCATTGTTGCTAGTGAACTTCAGCACTGCATGTACATGACTAAAGGAGGCTTCAATTGATACATTTTCATTCACATCCATGCCAATGACTTTGGTGGTGTCATAATTCATTTTGTAGTCTGCAATCACTTTGGATGTGATGCGCATACCTTGTGCATTAAGGTACAGATTGGCATCATTGTCCAGTACTCCCAAAATGACATATTGCCCAAGTGCATTGCCATCAAGGTTTGCTTTGGTGGCTGTTTCTATGGAGATCTGCATAAAGGATCCTTCGAATTTTAGGCTGTGATCTGCCTCTACATTTCCAGAAGCAGCAAACATGGGGACATTGAAGTCCCCCTTCATCTGGAAAGTAGAGTTGGCACTAACCATACTGTCTGTGTCTAGGTTTTGGGTCACTACTAGGTTGAGAATTGGGAGATGAATTCTTCCATTTGTGGCAACAGACATTTTTGTTGCAAAAGTCTCAGTGTTCATACCAATGGAGCTGACATGGGTGGCAGTAATGTGTGAATTCTCCAGAGACAGGGAGTTGGACAACTTGATTCCCTTGACGAAGGTCAGGCTTGATATGCCATCGAGCTTGGCCTTCAAGGACTCAAATACAGAGGTGGTTGTAGCTCCAATGCGAATCTCCAAATCATCACTGGTGTACAGGCCGCTAATAAAATTCAAATCAAGGATTCCAGATTTCACAGACAGCTCAGAACGGATGTTACCTGCAGATGGTATCCTGATCAGGTCATTAATAGAGTAAATTGGCATGTCCTGGCTCTTTTCGTAAACAATCTTAGCATCCACATTGATATTCTGCTCAGTGGTAGTCAGGATGTCTTTCAATCCAGTTTGCTCATACACATTCAGCTTTGTAATGGGTTCAATAAATTCCAAGAAGCTTAGGTCAATGTCACTGTCTACAGCAGCAGATATAGAAGCATCCTTTTCATTATTGTCAACAGTAAAGTTGTACAAGACCTTGTACTGGTTCAAGCGGGCCAGAGCCATGGTGTTCATTTGCTGGCTGTCAACATTGAAGATTGCAGAGTTATCATTCTGAAGTGCAATGTTAGCAATCAAATTTTCAAAGATGCTGACATTTACATTGCCTTTGTTCTGGAAGTCAAAGGCAAATTCAGTGGGATGGATCACAAAATTGATTGCATTTGAAAAAATTCCCTCGACTGGGCCGTATAGCTCTGCGTCATGATTAGCCTTAAATTCCATTCTTAGGTTGTTAAGGGTGCACTGTCCAGATGCCACAAAAAGACTATTCTTTACCGCTGGGCCCTTTGCCTCATTACGAATATTCAATCTGAGGTGTCGCAGGAAAACAGATTCAGCAGTCATTTGCTGTTTCATCTTTAGCGTTGTAGTGATGGTATCAGCCGAGAATGTCACCTTAGCAACCCTTGGATCGATGTTCATCACCATGTTGTTCTTGTGGATGTCTTGACCTCTGTCCTTGACTGTGCCAACATTCTTGACTTTGATTGTGGTACCTTCCTGTTCAACAGTTCCCTGCTGGTTGACAACAATGTCACTTGTGAAATCAATGCTTGGGATGTTCATCTTGTGGTCATACTTTGTTTCCATTGAGACGGTTATCCCGCGATCCAGTGAAACAGAAGCTTTGTTCATAAAACTTGCTGTGTATGGAGTAGTCATAATCTTCACAGTAGTCTGGGCCTGAGACTGGGCCTGAGCTGATCGGCCATAGAAATTTGCAGATCCCTGATGTACAACTCCGAAAAGGGGATTAGTCAACTTGAAAGTCTCTGCAAAAACAACACGGCTTCTCTTGGGGAATGCAATATGTGCTGTAGAGTCAATGTTGAAGTTGAGAGTTTCAAACTGGGGAGATTTGCCCTCAGAGTTAATAAATCCACTGAACTTAGGGTTCAATGCATTATCAGTAAAGTTTCCCAGCTCAGCAGTGGCCCTAATTGTGTAGATAGGAGTGAGGAATTTAATCTCACCATAGACTTTGCCAAAGCATGGAATCATGAGATCACTAGGGATGGTTGGCAGCTCGATGTCAGGGATCTGGAGAGTCTCAACAAGCTTGTCTAAATTCATTACTGGGATTTGAAGGAAGGGGATATCAAAGCTGACTTTGGGAATGGCAAACTGAGGCATGGGAGGTAAGTAGTTCATGGACATGTCTCCAAAAAGGTCTTCCAAACTGAGTATCTTGTTCTCAAAGTTGACGATGTAATTGATTAGTTCAATGATCCTCTGTTTAATTTCCTCAAATGATATGGTGCTGGCTGGAATAGTGTACGATCCCATGATAGTAAACTGAGGGATATCCAGCTGTGTTGGCATCTTCATCTCATAAAGGTTATCCATGTGGAGCTTCATTGAGGGAACAACAAGATCAGTACATGGAATGGTAAAGGATGGTAGCTCCAGTTCCACTGTCTTCAGTCCAGTGATGACTCCTTCAATCATTTGTTTTACCTCACTGATAATAATTTGCTCACCAAAAATGTTCTGCATGACCTCAACAATATTGCTCAAAATGTCATTGCCAATGCTGATAACCTTACTACAGTACTTGCTAACAAGTCGTAGGTATGGAGTTATCATAGCTTCCAAATGCATTTCATTGACTTCCTGTTCGATGAAAACAGCTAATTGTTTGAGATGATTAACAACTGTATGGTCAATGATGTCTTTCACTGTTTTGGCCATTTCTGAAAACTTTTGTTGTCTTAGTTGTTCCATCGAGCCTTGAATGGACGATAAGACAAAGTTGGCAAAGTCCACTGCAGCATCAAGTTTCTGAGGTATTTCTAGTTCCATGATTGTTGCCTTCACATGGGCTGTGAAATATGCCATGATGTCATTATGAGCTTTGATTATTGCATCATACTTTATGTCTTTCAGGAGTTGTACAAAGTTATGGAGCATTGTGTTTAGTTCTTTTACATTGTTCCTAACTAAATCCATGATGTTAGTTCTTTTTATGTATTTGGTCCAGGATTTGAATAGCTGCATGACACTTTTAGAGATGTTTGTTAACCTCAGCTTTTTCATTACAACTTGCACTGTTTCCTCAATTTTCAATTTCTGGAAAAGCACTGCAATTTGGTCAATGACACCGATAATCTTTTTGTCAAGCTCCATCTTAACCACAAGATCTCTTATCTTAGCATGGAATCCATTAACCTTTTCAAGGATTTGTAATTCTTGGACAATATCTCTAACATCGCTTATGATTTCAGAGAAAATCCCATTGGTTACTTGAGCAATCAGTTCCATCATTTGAGATTCACAATTCACAGAGGAAATGTAAATCTTGATGTTAGCAACAGACTCAGACAAGTCAAAGGTTTCAAAAATCTGCTTCAAATCCCGCAGAACAATTTCAAGAGTAGACTTGATTTGATACCTGGCATCAATGTCTTGTAAGAAGGCCATGCTGCTACCCTTCAGCTTTTCCAGATTAACCTGCTCAATTAATCCAATGATGTTATCCATTATAGCCACAACCATGGAGTTGATTTCAAAAATGTCATTAAATTCCTCCAGTTTTTGTTGGATCATCTGAAGAAATTCAGAAAGGGTGCCACTGTCTGCGGATTCTTTCACTATGAGACATACTCGTTGGAAGGTAGTAGCTAGGTCTGCCAGCCTTTTCTTGACAAACTCAGTTACTTGTGTTAGATAGGTTTCCAGGACCTCCATTGTAATAACATAGTCTTCAGTCAAATCTGTGAAGTATTGCTTCAGTTGAATTGCTTTGTCTTCAATTTTCATTGTTTTAACAAAGTCACTGACACTCTGAGGAAGAGCCATAAGCCTAGCAACTGTTTCTTCGTCGGTAATGTAGTTATCCAATGTCTCCAGAACACTCACATAAACTACCTTGATACCCTCAAGGTAAGCAGCCACATCTATGAAAGGTATCTGAATCAGTTGAGTGTTGTTATTCTTATTGTACTTTAGGAAGCTGGAGATGGTGAATTCCTGGATATCTGTGTTGTCCATGTTAAAAGCATTTGTGAAGACGGTGCTTGAAAGTTCGATTCCAATTCTTTCTGCAGTGTTGTACATATTAATATTCTCATTGTAGGCATGGTTATTTAGCTTGGACTTAAGTATAAATGTAGTCTCCTGCACTTGGGGAGCTAGAAGCGTATCTATCTTGTTATCAATAGTTGTCTCCAGGGAGAATCCATCATCCATCTTTTGGGTCACAGCGGCTCTGTATTCATGGGAGCTCGCAAAGGCAAGAGGCTTGGCCCTAAGGAGGGATTTGCTATAAATATGAGCAGTGGGCAATCCATAAAGTGTGAGGTCCCCATTAGCATTGAACACACTGTCAAGGTTGAAGTCAAAAGGTACCATGCTAGCTCTCACGTTGTGGTCAAACTGCATTGGCTGTGAGTTGAAGCGAGCTTCACTCATAAACTTGGCAGCAGGACCCACCACTTCAAGCTCAGTATTTTGGCTCATGTGAGATCCAAACAGTTTTCCCATTGTACTGCATTTTGCATTGCTTGTCAGGTCAGCATAATTGACCTCATATGTGTGCTTAATCTCTTGCTCATCATAAATGGCTTTCATGCTGCCAGATAGGTCAATCTTGTACAGTTGTGCCTTCAACTGAGCCTCACTCACAACATTTGCCCCAAGCACTTTCAGGTTGTTGTTCATACTGGAGGAGGCAATGTCTGGCTTTAATTCAATGGCGATATCATGAGTGTATAAAACATTATCAGAGGCAATGCTTTCAACATTTGAGTTGAAGGCAAAGCTAGCGGGAGTTAGAGTGAGAGTGTTTGCATTATCAAACTTCATGTCACTCAGAACAGCTTTGTTGGTAATGGACAGAGAAGCTCTGGAGGCATTAAGTCCTGCAATAAAGTTGTTCTCCAGGATAAGTGGGCTCTTGAGACTGTTTTTCCCACTTGTCTCCAAACCCTCCTTGCTCATTTTTAGAGTAGCTTCATGTGTGGCCTCATTTTCAAGGAGCCTCACCTGGCCATTACTGTTGAAAACGAATCCATTGACATCTAGCGTTCCAGTTTGCAGGGAGTGGATGCGATTTTCAGAATGGTCAGCATTTGTCTCTATCCTGAAAAGGACAACAGCTGCACCAACAGAGGCCTGAGCATCATGACGTATCTTCATTCCAAGGGCAAGGGCATTTGTGTCAGATTTGAGGGTTATCGTTTGTTCCTTGAAAGAGAGCTCAGCTACATGGGCCAAGGTGTCTTCAAATACAGCGGTGTTTGACAAAACAGAAAGTCCTCCATCATTTAAGGCTGCAGAGAAGATGTTTCGGGCCTGACCAATTGTTGAGTCAACCTTTATAGACGAATCTATTTTGGCTTCTTGTCTGAATGGATAGATGGCAACATTTTGGGTTGAAAAAGTGTTGCCATAAAATGGTCCAACGTTTATCATCGTCTTCAGGTTACTATCACCGGACATTTCTTCAGCGTTCATGCCAACCATGCCAATGTGCTCCATGAAAACATTGAGACCTAAGGTACTTTTGGCTTCAATCTTGCTGCTTGATTTGACACCAACTTTTTCTGTGAGGGTTTCTTCTAAGATGTTAAAACTGGCTTCAATAAACTTGTGGGCTAATGTACTTTTTAACTCAGCCTTGATGGAATCTTGGTTGGTAAACACTCCAGAGCCTAAACAAAAAACAATCAAATAATCATGAACACAAACAATATTTAAATGCAGTGCAATTAGTAATTGATGTGTTGCATTATAAGAACAACTGGGGACAAATTACCTTCGATCTGGAATGAGAGGGCATCGAATGGAGATGTTCCCTTTACAGCATACATGGCTGAATGGCTCGGTGTCTGCAAGGCATCTTTTCCGGCAGTAAGTGAGGCTTCCAAATCATAGAGGTTACTCCTCAGCATAGCTGAAACCTCAGCTTTACCAAGGAGAGGCACTGAAATAGTAATTCTCTCAGGTACAAACAGTTCTGGGATTGGAATTTTCATTGAGGAAATTTCTAGTCCAAGCTGGGGCATCAAGAGGCTTGGCATGGTCAAGGTGGCAGGAAAGTTGAGTTCTTCTGTTGACTTTCCTCCAAGAGGGACAGGAATGGCTATGGTGAAGTACTCGTTGCTGAAGTAGTAGACTGCTTTGGCATTACTGTTCCAAGAGACAAGAAATTGCAAGTAATTACTTTTAGGAGATACATGTTTTCATGGGTTAATTTTAAATTGTGTGCTGGACATACGTGCTCAGGAAAAGTTTCTTTGGCAGCGATATCTCCGGCATGTCAGGAATTCTAAAGTTCTGAATGTAAGGGATGTCTGAAACGTATGTCTCCATGTAGTTGTTTGTGGCCTGAAGATGGTAAAAAAAATTGTGTTGAGGTTTTGAATGTTCTATAAATAAGTTATTCCTTGCAATCGTTATGTAACTTTAGTTACCTCCACAGACTTGATTAGGATTTCACGGATCTTCATGTCAGTGTCCATCACTCTTGTGTCAAGAATGTCATTGGCATACTCCTTAATTGTGTCAGCATTGGGAAGAATGTTCATTATCTCAGAATTCATGTCTGACTCAATCCCAGCTTCAATTTTGCTTCCATCTGTGAAAATGTGAAAACTAGATTAGCAAAATAGACATTTTTGGAAAACGCCCTGCTGCACAATTTCACAAAGGTTGCATATTTAAAAACACCATACCATATTTAAGAGAGAGTTTTTGTTCTGAGGTGCTCTCAAACAACTTCATTTCACTCTTGAGTTCACATTCCAACTCTTTGTCACGCTTCATGTTGGCTGTGAGGGTGGCATCAGCATTGATTGAAGGGATAAGTAGCTGGAATTGCAGCATACCTTCCTTCATGGCCTTATGACTTAAAATCAAATAGAAAGGTCATGGTATAATCATGGTATTAATCATGCTATATTACTTGGTAAATTTCATGTCCCGGGGATATAAATGAATTCTTACTTGGCACGGCCAAGCAGAGAGAGTTGTGGGACATTCTTGTTGATGAGGTCAAGGGTGATGGCGTAAGTTCCTCTGCTCTTAGTGCTGCTATCAGTGACACCCAGCCTGAATCCAGCTTCCACATCATAGTCAGGAATCTGGATGTCAGTGGTCAGGATGTGCTTCCTCCTGTTGTACTTCAGAGTAGCTTTGGCTTCCGTTGGCTCATCACCTGTTTTTACAATACAGTCACATTAAATTAAACTATTCAGATTAATGAATTAATAAGATTATTAATTAATAATAATGATCATAATAATAATAATAAAATAAAAATGATAATAAAAAACAATAATGAT
>JAOTIX010000082.1:9186732-9196920 GCA_027123715.1 Gaidropsarus macrophthalmus | reverse complement strand
GTTGTACAGACCCCGAGATCCGGCCACTTATGTGCCGGGGCTCCGCCCCGGACAGCCCCGGCCCAATTTAACCTCTGGGTATAAACACAATCTACATTAGAAAAAACATTAAGAAAAATTGGTACCAAGTATTCTACTTTAGTATTCTACTTTATTACTACCAAGTTTTTTACACGTCCTCATCTTGTATGCATTTTAAAATTATACAAATTGTTCTGTCAGCCTGGTTGTAGCTATATTCAACATTGAATAACACGGTTTTAGAAATTAATAAAACACTACCAAGACTGGTGTAACCTATGCAAATGTTATGTCTTAGTTGACGAGGTTATTCGGTTAATTTTGGAAGTTGGGTAAAGTGGGACACATAATAATCTCTTAATCATCAATTCTAACAAAGGTATACAATCCGAAGAGGATTGTTGTTTATAAGGGTTACACGTAATCAAAATCACATGATTTCGCAGAGTGACGTCATTGTGTGGGCGGGGCGCTCATCAAACAGGAAGTGTGGCAGAGCAATTTCATCGAAGGTAAAGTGACTGAAAGAAATAAAACTCATTTTTTTATGATATATTTTTTTATGTTGGTGCATCCAAGTATATATTGAAGAGTTGAAATTATTATGCTATACATATTTGTTCAGTGTCTACCTTCTAACACATGTAGTTTTAAAATCGGACAGTAAAGTCGGACAGTAAGCCTTTCCTAATGTGGAGAGGCCATATAGGGACATTGCATTTCGGCACAGGATGTATGCCATGCTATCCATTTTCAAGGGGCTTGTTTTTTATGTTAACATATTTCGCCAGTTATCCGAAATAGTTAAAAAAGAAAAAAGATGGATAGTCATTTAAGCATTGCAAATGCAAGGCTTTCCATCCAACGGCAATATTCCTAGTATTGATATATTTATTCAAACGTATGTATTATAACTATGTGGACCGACAAGGACCATGCAGGAAATACGTTTTGTACTTTGCATGTCATATTTTGGATAACTGTTTTAATAGTATTGATCCAGAAATAAAATCAGTCAATCAATGAAGCTGGATAAATACTATCTATTAAAGAACACAGTGGCAACAGGACTTGCAGAGTGAAGCAAAGCAGTGTTTCTAATGAGGGCCCCGAATTAAGGAGTGGCCTGTCCCACATTAGCAAATACAAGTAGATTTTTTTGTTTTTGGTAACATTGACATATGTGGCTCTGTGAGTGATCCAATTCCTAATTTCTTCAGATAGATTAAAACACCTTGGTGACAATTTAAATATATCCGTTCTTGTTATAGCGTAATGGATTGAGTCAAAATGTAGGTGTGTTTCAGAAATAATAATTCAGAAATATATATTACCCGAGTCCATTCAAATGTAAACAAACAAGAGTTTTGTATTGGTGTCGATGTGTAACATTGACACCAAGCGTTTGAAAATGGGTACTGCAGTAAAAATGTACCATTCACGTTGGAGAGCACTCTCCCTGTTGGTTGTCAGACAATACAGCCACAAGATGGCATACGTATTAAGCAAATTAGTAATTATTTTGTACATCGTTCAAGTTCAAGGGAATGGCCTTTATAAAATACATATGTTAAACGCGCAGTATGTAACATTTTGTGAATCTATGGGCGACATTTATTCCATAGGACCTAACTGACTGAGAAGTCAGTTAAAGTAATTTAAAGTAAGCACAAGACCACATATTGGCAGGCATGGGGGTTGAAAGCATTTTTGAGTTTTAAGTTGGAAAGAAATGTAATAGCTACAACAAGTATTCCCGCTGTGGGTTACAGGGTTACGGTGATCCAAGAAAGACAAAGTTCACAGGTGGAGTCTATGTCTGTGTGTCTATGGGGTAAAGCCTTTGGGCAGCAGCTCTCCTCATATGTCTACCCAGCAGGCAAACAACGTCCCCTGGCCCCTGCCCTTAACAATGGCCTTAATGAAACACAATGAAATCAGACACACCTTACAGTTCAGCATTCCGCTAGATCTACACAGCAGTACAGAGCCTGCAAATAAACCCGTTGTGTGTGAGACAAACAAAGACACAGGCACAGGTTATATTCCGTTTATATTCCAGGTTAAACGGACTTCACATAGGCCTACATGTTACAGCTCAGACAAAACGAGAAGGCTGTCATTTGTTCCCTGCTCGTTGACATTTTTCAATTCGTATTCCATTCAGGTTTTTAGGTTCATGTGGCATAATACTGATTCTTAAACTTCTATTCAGGCATTCATTCATTGCGCTGGCCATCTTCGTTGCGCATTGCACTTGAAACCAGACAGCGGCTGAACACAAGTCCAGCAGATCCCAGATCAGCCCGAGAGAAAACCCATGGGGAAAACGGATCCCACTGAATAAACTGTTTGAACTCCTGCCATTAGGCTATGCATACAACTGTTCTTTGCCCTTAACGGTTGTATCTGTGATTCTGCCATTTGTTTTTGTTTACGATCTCGGAGCATAGGCTGCGGAGCATAGGTTGTATCAGCGATTCTGAAGCAAACAACGCATCTCTGTATAGGCAGCCTATCCTCCGAGTGGTTTTGAGTGGCTGGTAGTAAGTTGTTTTGGGTACGATCTTGCGGATCGTGAGGAAAGATCAGATGAATGTGATCATTTATGTTTCGGCCAAGAATTGCTGATACAACCTTTAAGACCAAAACATTTCAAAACCTTTTTAAGAGAGGTAAAAGAACTGACTGATCTTCCTTCCTCATGAGGATGACATCACAGTATTTATAAGGTGAAGACAAGTGAATTACAGCCGCCTACATCAGCCACAGTTCGCCAGAGAACGGCCTTGGTGTGGTGTGAGAAAAACATGGTCTGATGACCTGCACAACATAATGGATTCTTCAGGCAGCTCTTGAGGGGCCCTCTAAGTGGCGTTTACATAATATGAGTGTGTTAGTCATGCTCACATGTTAAACAGTACTGTGAGTGGACGTTATGATGGGCTGGTGGGCGGTGAAGAAGGTCATGTGAACAGGGTCCTCTAACTTGTGTCTCTTTGACCTGTGTTGATTTGCGGGCAGTTTTCTAGAACTAAGAGGAAGACCGTAGGTAGGAAAGGGACCTGGCGCTTGACTTGGACACCTGTGAATGATTTACTAATGATGAGAAGAAATGTGACATCATTCGCTCTGCAGAAAGGGGGATTTTTCCAGCGTAATTCTGAGTAAATACATTGTATTTAGTTCACTCAGTAGGTTCTAGCTTACAAGTACAATTATGATTAAAAGTTCTCGAGAAAGTACTCGTGAAGCTCCATGGAAGAGGAACCACTCACTATGTAAACAGAATATTCTTGGGATTATGCTCTAATTAAAATAAACATATTAATATTCCATTTATGATAAGCCCTGTTACAATAATGTCTTCACACTGCACGTTTAAGGTGATGCCCATTCATTAAACCAAACAGCCACTCATATTGACTTTGTGTGTTTTCATTAACCATCGAGAACTGAAGCCGGTGAATCCAGATAAGCTGGTGCCTGGAGCGTCTCCAGCTCTGCGCTTGGTCCAGTGTGTCCAGCGTCATTCTCCTCAGACAAAGCAGGAACACAAATGGTATTATACAACATATAGCACACACCACAATATCACACGCACACACACATATACCACCACCCAAGGTCAGTCTCACCACAATATCACATACACACACACACACCGGGCTCTGCCAGGAGACAGATTCCTCAGAGGTTGGTGAAGGACTATGAGGTTCCTCCATCAGGGGGGATCCACAGAGGATGAGAGCGGAGATGTGGGGCGTTATGGAATCTTGTATTTGGTTCTGTGGAATTCATTCCGATGCATTATCAACACACAAGACCGTAACTGTCAATGTAAGTCTTCCTCAAGATATGCCAATCCATGTCCTCAATGTGATTAAATAAAGTTTGTATTTGCTCAAATCTAATGTTTTGTGTCATACGTTTCCTCTTTTTCCAACCAGATCCGGACAAACAGACTTCTCCCTCGGTTGAATGTGAACCTCCCCCTCTGCCTCCCACACTGTCGCTAGCTAACATGCTAAATCAGTATACCCAGGACACGGTCAACCCAAGCACAAACCAAAAGCCTTGTTTGGCTTGTGGCTGCAAGCTGTGGATTTAAGAGTGTCTTAGGGAGGAGTGGGGGAGAAAAGCAAGTGGAGAAATCTTTCTTTACATTCCTGGATGAAAGCTGGTTCTTCAGAAGCAAATAAACAACAAACTGCACCTTTTAACCAAATATCAATATTGAAACAGATTGCTGTACACGTTTTCTGAGGGCCCACTCCCATCTCCAGCTGTGCACTGTCAGAAAACCACAAAGAAATGTTCTCTAGGAATAGAATTAGGCCATTTTATGAGATAATAACACAAATAACATCGGGGATCCCCTAAACTTCGGCAAAATATGTGTCACGGTCTGCCTCGGTGCACACAGCACATCACCTGACTGAACAGAGATACACACACAAACACACCCGCACACACACACACGCACACGCACACATACACACAGGCAAACAAACATGCTTGCACACAGATGCACAATCAGAAATGCACACAGACAGAGAGCATCACATGATGTGCCTTACAAGTCCGACCGCAACAAATGACTCAGGCTTCCTGGGGTCACAAGCACTAACGTCTGTTCAAATGGACATGTTTCACAGTAGAATGGGTTTGGAACCATGAATGGATCATACAGGAAAGAGACGTCACAACCAGAATACACAGGTTTAATTGACAGAGTTTATTTTTGATTTGTTCTCTGCTACCAACAAGCGAGTGAGTCAAGGGTGAATCACATGATCACAGTGAACAGCAGACGTTCCTGTCCTCTCTGCGGCCTTGGCCCAAGGTTCTGTTTTCACCGACCAGCATTTGCGTGAGTGAATGAATGGGTGATGTTGTGTTGAGACGTTTCAGCCACTGGCCCTTGCCTCATAGATTTATATAATCTGTTGACATTGTTTGATTATTTTGTTTATTTATTAAAACACTTATGTTTTAATGTCAAATTGGCCCCACCTGTTACAGTCTGCTAAAGTGTGAACACTTAAGTCCACTGTCAATTCCAAACTATGCTTTGTAAACATTTGCACAAATTCAGCGATTAAAGGTGTGGTGGGGGCGGGCCTTATGGGTCTGTGTACACCATTGAGTGACTGGCCACCACCATGTTTAGTACCACACTGGCCCTGGGCCCAAAGGGGACCCCCCTCTTATGGAAGGGGGCACACGGCTTCTCCCAGCATGCACTGCTCTCTGTCCTTATTGTCTGTTTCTGTGTGTAATGAAAGGGGACAGGGTAAGCTATGTGAAGTGGTTGCAGAGAGACAAATATGCATATGTTATGTACTGCATATCTTAAAGCACAAATTGAGTTTACAAAGTACCAGAATTTGCTTAGTAACAAAATAAACTAAACTCGTCATTGTTATACCAACATATAGAACATGATGCTTGAGTCACTCAATTTCGTGGAACCTTCTAGTCAACTTGGACGTATGGACACAGTCATGTGCAGACTGTCCAGTCTATCAGAATGACGTGACATGCTCTACATTACTATATGGAGGAATACAGTCTGTTACTGTCTGTATCATTGAGCATTGTGAATTTGTTTGACTTGTTTATTGCATGCTTCTTAACAAAACAATTGAGACCAACAGCTAGTAGAAATGTGTTAAACCTTGTTTCCATTACAATGATTTGTCAGCTGTCAGTAATAATCTCATGGTTATCAATACACAAACTCTCTGGAAGGATTAGAAGAGATTAGCCACCGATGGATGATTGATTATAAATGTAAAATGTATGGGATTATTTAGCACAGTAATTCCAACGTGGTGACGTTTAGTAATCTCTAAATCCTTTATACCATACTAAATTAATGATGTTACGAGATACGCTCAGTTATTGTTCATTTGGCATATTTGACATAAAGGCAAGTCTTTCTAATTCCATTTGATTGATTTAATAGAAATGTTTTATAAATATCAAAGTCACTCCTTAACCCTAAAGGCCAAGTGGCAGTGAAGACACATTTAAACTCCCTCTGAACTGTGCTCGTGATAAAAAGCTGTGTATGTGAGGGTGTATTGTGATGTAAGCGTAGCCCAGGGAACATGTTTGACGTGTGTGTTTTTACATGTTCTCTTCTCTGTCTGTAACCAGAACAAAAGAGCAAAAGTACGTTCAACAGGGGTTTCAGTGGCTGTACTGTAAAAATGAAAGCATGAATATGCTTTATACTAAAAATACTACAACCACTACTACTACTCATACTACTACTGCTTTCCTACTACTAGTGACAATAATAATATCCATAAAAACAATATTCAAACGAGGATATGTGAATTTTGTGCACAGTGACGTGAACACAAGTGAAGGCTTTGCAGAAGGTGCAAAGCAAAGTGTTTATGGTCCTGACCTGGCCTGTGCTGTGGTGCTGTGGTGATACTACCTACTCTGAGTGGCCAATCCTGCGCTACATTCAGATTGAGGGAAGATACAGTAAGGTCAGGCTGCCCTCTCTGTATTGTATTATTGCTCTGTGATCAAACTGAACTCGCTGACCAAAGTCTGGGACATGCGTGTGTGTGTGTATGTGTGTGTGTGTGTGTGTGTGGGGGGGGGGGGGGTACAGGACACTATATTAAGTCAAACATTAACCTTTGTCCTAATCCCCCATCCACCCGTTGAACTCCATACCTTCCCTGCTCATGGTTTGTGTTGAGTCAGAATTGTGTGTGTGGTGACTCCTCGTCTTCAAAATGTGTCAGCCAACTTAAAATAAGCCGGCTAATGTTACCAGGCGATGAATTCACATCTGAAGCCTCAGACTCACAACGTGAAAATGGCTGGACAGCTCTGTGTTTCATTCTCAATATCTCACCGTCTAGATGTGGTCATTATGTGGCACTACAGACCTCCTCGAACACGCTCAAAATGTATATGTGCACCACTTTTTTGTCGTTCTTGCTCTTGTTCTAGCGTTTTGTTTCTTTTGTCTTATCAGTATATACTTGTTTGCTGTATCACAATTTCCTGTGAGGCCTGTACTTGCCTATGAACTGTTTCCCCGCTTCTTGGTTTAAAAATGCAAGTTGTAATCAATGATTAGGTTATAAATTCAGTACAATATACATGAAAAGCCTCTGCTGGTATTAGAGTTCCTATGTGGTGAGTATAGGGCCGTGACTCCACAGCTATCAACATTCCAAACCGTACTAATCTCCAGCCAAGATGGACACATCGCTGAACCTCCAGGGTGGAACTTGGTCATGTGGTCTCATGAGCGGTTGCGTGACGGTCGTTGCTAAGCATTATTCAATGATCAAGTGCCAAGATTGAGATGTTGTTGTTTTCTCTGTAGGCCTGATTAGGTCATGGAGAGGGTATATGGTAATCAATGATTGTGAAAAATGGCTACCATGGCTACCGAACGTCCCACTCCCAGAGCATGAATACATATATACGATATAAAAGATTGTCTCTATAAGCTGATAGGTTTTGAGGAGGATTAAATCGAACATCTTTTTCAGGAAGCCGAGAAAGTCTAGAAGGGGAAGCTGCCTAAATCCTTTATGTTTCACTTCACTTTCTTGGTTTCTCTAAACGGTCCACGTGGAATTAACCACCTCAGCAGTTACAAAGCTTCCTATCTAGAAAGGGTGTTTACCATTCTTTAGAATTGGCCTGACAAGAGCTGACCATAATCTATAAATAAAACCAAAGAAGGATATGTTGCTCTGAGTAGCAAATTAGACCAATTGGCAACCTTCCCATAATGTAATACAATGATGCAAATTCAACACGAACAATATATTAAAGAGGAGCTTCTCTCGTAGCCTATCCTCTCTCCTTGGAGTTTTGCCAGTCACAGAGTCTGACAACGCTAACTCTAACTCTACAGGCCCCCATAGTGCTGAATGCTCACTCACACGGCCAAACAGACCTTGAAAGGCATTGAGGCAAATGTGCGGTACAAGACTGTAGCAAAGTCGTCCATGGAAACCAAGGGCTAAAGGGCAACAGTACTGTCATGTCATGATAGCGTTAGGTTAATAGGGTGCTTTATCTTAGTCAGATCATGATGATGATGCGCTGGTCGATAACGATTCTGAGCACCCGAAAGAACCACGCAGCTAAAACACTACTTAAATGGATTAGCGGTCCATTTAACAAGGAAATATACAGTATATCAAATGATTAAATGACTGTTTCCCACATAAAAGACTAAGAAAGAATTGTTCAGTTGGTCTGAAATACATACCTTTTTTGCACATTTTCCGACAGTGATATAACTTACCTATTCAAACAATCCTAATCAAATGTATTATTTATTCATTATTTTATTTTTCATTGACATTTTAGAGCTGATGTATTTTAAGTTTCCCATCAAAAAAATAACATCCCTTCAGATGAATAGAGTGGGGAAAAGAAAACACATACTGAACATGGTGGATGGGTTTTGGTGCATTTAGCAAGATCCAATCAAATCGGGGGACAAAATTGGTCCTGTGCTCATCTCGTTTTACTCCCAAATACCAGCGAGTGCAGTGAGAGTCTGATGTCAGGTCACATTTTGCTGTGATTTTAGAGAGGACCATGATCTTGACCTTATTTACTGACGACAATAAATGTACTGACAGGGCAGCAGGTTATTTGAGATAAGAGAAGATATGGCGATTTGTCTAGTGTAGCAGAAACTGCCTGCTGATAACACAAAGTGTGTTCTGGGTGCTTTTGAAGCTGAAATATAAACCTTGATTTCTAAATCCTTAATTAAAAAATTAAGTATTAACTGCATTAACTGTGACATATCTAATTGATAAAAATGTATGACTTATATGAATGCATTGGAAAAACATGATCAAATCAGTGACATGAGATCAGATGTGTGTGAGAGAGCGAGAGAGAGAGGTAGATAGATGAAGGTGTGCGTTGTCAGTTCACGCTGGCCCTAAATGGATTTGCACCTTGTTGTGCGTGGGGGCCGGCTAAGCTGCACCTTATGGGTCTGTGTACACCATTGAGTGACTGGCCACCACCATGTTTTCGGTTTCCCAGCATGCACTGCTCTCCGTCCTCATTGTCTGTTTCTGTGTGTAATGAGAGGGGACAGGGTGCAGGGAAAGCTATGTGAAGGAATGCTGGGTAAAAAAAAGAAAACGCTTGCCATGGTGCTGCTGCTGGTCATAGTGTGGAATGCCCTCTGGGGCCCCGAGCAGAAGAAACCCCAGGACATGGCAGTTGGGACTGACTTTCAGCCCCAAGCAGACCACTATCCCCAATATCACCTCTGGGGAGAGAACGTGGACAGATTCGATTGTTAAATATCTACCGATATCTAGGTGAATATTTTGGTGGCAGTCGATTATGTATTAAACATCCGTCTGACAGCTTGATTCATCGACTGGCATTCATTAGCACACCAGTCCTTTAGACTATCTGAAATGTTCCTTTCAGCAGAATGCAAGCATGATCACAACAACAGAAATATGTCAACTAAGCTGCTGTTACAAACAGACTTATTTTCTTTATTACACAATGACACATTGAACAGGTATTGTATATATATATTTATCAAAAGCACGACTAGCTTTGCACCAGTTGACATATCTAAAATATTCAAAAAAGAAAATCCAACCATTTTTATGTTTCCGTTTTTGCACAGAGAGCTCAAAGTCTCAAAAGACATAGAATAATAGTAACCAAATATTACAGATGATGGAACGCATCGAAATAAATTTCTCCATCATATGCCTATCTTGCATACACATATATCGGAGTGGAAATCTGTAATGCACGTCTGGATTCACCACACGGACACCGTCTATGGTGAGCACAATTATAAAATGAATAGAATGGAACGTCTTCAGTATCTTTTTTACGATTTCAAAAGGCCACATGTCACAACTTCAACAAACAGCCTGAGAGGTAATGCTGTGGGGATGCTTACAATTCACAAACACGACGCCTAGATCCTCCTGCTGAGACAGCACCTAGGGCCCCTTCTCCAGTGTGTCCAGCCAGCCACCGCTCATG
This sequence comes from Gaidropsarus macrophthalmus, assembly GCA_027123715.1. Classification (NCBI taxonomy): domain Eukaryota; kingdom Metazoa; phylum Chordata; class Actinopteri; order Gadiformes; family Gaidropsaridae; genus Gaidropsarus; species Gaidropsarus macrophthalmus. Next base: position 9,186,858 of record JAOTIX010000082.1, on the reverse strand, counting down.
CAAAGCCTGACACTAACGTCAGGACACAAAGTACACATTGTGGGTTTGACGAGGTCCCTTCACATTATAAAAACAGAATTAAAAAAAATAACTGTTAAGGAGGATGCAGGGAAAAAGATTGTGGGG
>JAOTIX010000082.1:9060103-9072947 GCA_027123715.1 Gaidropsarus macrophthalmus | reverse complement strand
ACTCCAAGCAGTGATCACTTTCAAAATGGCGGTATAGCGGGAGGGGAAAACCGGAAAAGCTACACTCCGAAAATGATCTACGCCTATTAATCTGACCAATCACGGCCCTTGCGGTCTGCGTAGCCTCGACACATAGTTGGATTTTTTTGGAGGTGCACGTCGAGCTACGGCGTTACGGGTCGTGGAGGGGTTCTCGTCGACGCAGAGGGGTCTGCGGGGGTACGCCGTCGATTCGACGCAGAAGTATAAAACAGGCTTGTGTTGGTGAAGGCATGAATTCACATGGAAAAACGGGATTTGGTTCACGCAGCGTGTTTGCTTGTGTGATTGGTATTAGTGTTACAGATAACACAGAATTCATCTTTGTAACAATTAATGATGTTGGTGCTGGCGGAACATGTGATGGTGTAGCAACTCTCCCTGTCACACTCCACCTAGGGGACTTTAGTGGCTACAAAGTGTTTGTCAGTTTGAGACAAAGGGCTCGATCTTGCACTGATGCTGCCTTCACGTGCTATGGGAAATATGATTTTTTTCCATTTGTGAACTGGAAATTACCAGTGCGTTATGTTCAAGTGTTTTTGTTGTCGTAGTTCAAATAAAGAGATGTAGTGGAGAGCAATACAGTGATTACAGGGTCCTACCATAAGTGACCAGCCTGTATTGTCCTGAAGAGGATGATGTATTGGTTGGCGTTACCTTTTCAAACATAACTGAAATCACTTTCCGTAAATACAGCGGGAATGTTTCTGTCTACATTTGCGCTTCTTGTAGGCAGACCTATAAGAAGCAAAAAAACTAGACAGAGCGGAGATGGAGATGATATTTTGGGGGGCAACTTAAAAGTTTCGAAAAAGGAGATAAATATTTGTATCTCGGTCCCTGAGCAATGAATTAGAGCAGTACTTCAAAAGTTAAGAGCTGGTATACCGACTAAACAATGAAACTGTGAAAATATTCCTCAAATTCTCAAAGCCATTAGCTGTCCCTGTCCCTCAGTCCCCTTGCTGTGTCACATTGAAAGGTGTGTGTGTGTGTGTGTGTGTGTGTGTGTGTGTGTGCGCGAATCTAGGCTAACTAATAGGATAGCTTTATGACACATCAATCATTCCTCCGCTGCAGGGCCACAGGGAATTCAGAGGCCGCCTTGCGTTTCCACACAAAAGGAGAGGAACGCACTCATCATCATCATCAGGCCACTGAACATCTGAACCACCGACAACAAGGGGATCCACTCCCTCCCGCCTCCACACACACACACATACACGTCTCTCCCCCGCATCTCTCTACAAAGCTACAACGTGTTTGTCAGTTTGAGACGAAGGGCTCTATCTTGCACTGGTGCTGCCTTCATGTGCTATGGGAAATATGATTTTTTTCCATTTGTGAACTGGAAATTACCAGTGCGTTATTTTGAAGTGTTTTTGTTGTCGTAGTTAAGTTAAACATGGTGGACCCACAGATCCTGACCTGTTAACTTGGGTAAAACCATTTTAGGCTGCCAAATTCATCTGCTACAGCAAGATTATTGCTGTAGCATATTATTTATGTTTGCGTTTTGATAAATGCTATTTATCAAAACACAAACGTAAATAATATGCTGTGTATTTTACAGATATATATAGTACAGATTTTTAAAGGACAAAAGTGATAGCTAATATTTCTGTTTTAGCTACATAAGTTGGGTCTACCCATGTGAAGCACATAATCTTCCAAAAACAGTGTTGTTGTAATAAAAAGGTCAAAGGTTATCTCATCTCGGCAACTCGCGTATCAAAATATTCTACGAGCTCCCCAGTGGAAATGACGACGTGAGGGGGCGTTCATGTGCAGTTTTCAAGTGGCTTTTGGTATTTACCATATTTCCCATAGCACGTGAAGGCACCATAAGTGCAATTGACTTTGTACACTGGCACGGTAATTCCTATTTTCGACGCACATTGGAATTTTCCCTTCACAGACGCAAGTCCTTAAATTAGGGAATTAATTTGCTTTCCGGGGGCGGTTTAGTGCAAAACAGGAGGCGTAAATGTTCCCTGGTGCTATTTTGCCCGTTTCAGAAAACAATTCCCAACTGACCAGGAAAAACCTAGTCTAAAGTCAGTGGCTTGATCCAGATGCTATTTTAAAGGGGTAGTTCGGAATTTTATTCATCATTGGAGACGTTTTCAACAAATTTCATTCAGTCCTTCTACAGTTCGCTGGTGCTAGGCTACCGCAAATCAACGGCCGCGATTAGCCTGCCAACAGTCTTACCCACTCCACAGTTCACCCGAGGCAAATCAATTATAACGCCAGACTATAGAAATGTCTGTGTTGATGGAATAATGTTAAACCTCACTTTGCATTAATGGGCTCTTAATGGGAACGTGAGATGACGCTCTGATTGGTTTATTGCACGTTATGCCAAAAACCACACCTATGAGTAATGTAGCTACTTCAGACCAAACCATTTTAGATTTGCGCAAGTCATTTAACTACTTGCGTTTTGCGTTTGATACTTGCGTTTCAGATCGTCAAGATAGAGCCCAAAAGCTCTATGTCCAGACTTCACTGTGGTTCAACTTGGATGTAGCGATCGATGTTAACCAGCAACAGATGCGGATTTAAAGGAACACGCCACCGTTTTTCCATACTGAACTGTGTTCTTACCTGATCCTAGACGAGTTGATACATACGTCTCTCGCCTTCGTGTCTGCACTCGATCGCTCTGGCGCGCAGCGCTACATTGCTAGCATTTAGCTTGGCCCATTACATTCCTACTGTCCCAAACGGGGGTGAAGTTAGAAGCGACCAGGCACTTCCACGTTTTCCCTATTTAAATATGGTTACGTGAGTAGTTAAATTACCCAAGTATGGCGACACAAAATGAAACATGCCAGTTTGCAGATAAAAAGGACAACTATAATGTATGGCGGAATAACACATGGGAGGCGGGAGCACTTCGACATCTGCGCCGTAATATCTTGTAGTGCAGGCGACGGCGTACAGTTGGTTCTATTGACCAACGTGAGAGGGGGAGAAGATTTTTTAAGAGTGATGATATTACTGCGCAGATGTCGAAATGCTGTCGCCTCCCATGTGTTATTCCGCCATACATTACAGTTATCCTTTTTATCCGCTTAGAAAATGTGCATGTTTATTGCAATGTAGCGCTGCGCACCAGAGCGATCGAGTGCACGCGAGAGACGTATGTATCAACTCGTCTCGGATCAGTATGGAAAAACGGTGGCGTGTTCCTTGAAGTGCACATGTCTGTTTCCACTATCATCACTGAATCCATTAACTGCTGCAGGCGACTTAAAAAGATCAACGGCATTGTTGTCATTTGAAGGCTGCTGTCAAGTGGACCTGTTCCTGCATAACTCAAACAGGGAATACAAAGACTTTATTTGGGCAGGACAAATGCAAGATCTAGGTTTTCGAGTGGTTCTTGGCCTAAAGAAACAAATGCTGGAATATATTACTATGTGTAATATATTCTAACTGTGTTGCATCCTCAGTGTTGCATGACATGCCAAAAAGACCTTGATCAAAGCTCCTGAAAAAAGGGACATTTGCTGTCTTTGGTCCTTTTAAGTTCAATCACTTGAATTCATGATTAATACAAATTATTTTGTATGGCTATTTTTGAAAAAATGTTTGTAGCTCAGGATAAATGTTCAGGTGCTGATAAAGGTAACCTGATACAGTGTTTTTGTCAATATTGTTCTATTGTAGTAATTCATCTATAGCTGTGGACCCAAGGGAGATCATTTGTTCCTCCTGTGGTGACTGGAAATATATTCTATTTTCTGAAATAAATATTCTAAAATGTTAAGCTTTCGATGTGCTTATCGTACATTTTTTGTGTGTATGGTCATGGGTCTTTTTTATTTAGTTTTCCAATCATTGGTAGGAACATTCCTGCATCAGCATGTAACATGCCAGCATTCTGTTGCCTTACAAACACTCATACTTCATTTTCATTTCTAGACCTACATACATTCAAACTTAGAAGTACATTTCTGCATTCCGTCCGATGTAAATTCAACCCTGATCACCACTTTTCATTGATGAGCTTGATTGTACCTGTTGTGTTTGCACAGAGGAACCCTGTACCTCCTGCCTGAGTTCAACCATGTATATTCAGAATACAACATGGAGCTGTCCGATAGAATATTCTTTGCTGACTTGCCTGATCAAAGAGCTCCTGCGGGTTAGGAGGTGCTGGTGTTCCTGTGATTTTGCCTGCTGTCTTAAGAAGGTTAAAGATTTGGGTTTTAGATTTGACTGTTAGGTTCCAAAACCAGCTGGTAATACCATACCTAAGAATAGACTCAATTGTTACCCTATGGTTGCTCAGCTTCGCCTCAGGGTTGCTGTGCAAGAGCTGTTCAGTTTTCACCCTCATTTGAGAGCCAGTCAATTTCAGGAAATCGTTGAGAAGAGGATTTCAGCCTATTACATCACACTAAGCGAGAGCGTGTGTGTGCAAGCAAGCAATATGTGAGGGAGGTTGTGTGTGTGTCTGTGTGTGCATGTGCTTAATGTTCCACAATGTCTTTGTATTTGATAGTAATTTTCCTCTGACAAAAAATCTAATTTGTCATAATTACAAACAATTAAAGCTGGCATGCTGGGCGACATTTGAGAAACAGTCGGAGTAGGCTAGACTTTGAAAGTATCCAACCAAAAAAATCCCTTAAAGGTTGTATCAGCGATTCTAATATCTAATTACTAATAGCATTTGTTTTATTTATGATCTCGGAGCATAGGTTGTCTACAGAGACGTGGTTTCGGCCTAGAATCGCTGATACAACCTTTAAGGTTTGACTTAAGGTTGTATCAGCGATTCTGCAGCAAAGAAATGCGTCTATAGGCAGCCTAGTAGTTTATATGATCCCAGAGCATAGGCTGCCTACAGAGACACAGTCTTTTGACGGACTGCTTATGGGGCGGGCAGCTAGCGGATCGTGAGGAAAGATCAGATGGCCTAGAATCGCTGATACAACCTTTAAAAGCCACTGCCCCCCAAAAAATGAACGCACACTACCTGACTACAGCTGGAGTTCTACAACATACAACATTGTTTTTATAATTACTCATCAATTGACTATAAAAAAACTATTACGGTATTCTGTATTTGCATTGCCACTGTAGCCACGAGGTCTGATACTACAGACACTAACACCCATAGTGTATTGCAAAAGTAACTCTCCTGCCTTGGCTGACACCAGCAATGTCCTTCTGAGAATCATGTACGCCCGGAGAAGGATGAAAGAGCAGTGTTTAGCGCCCAGTAAAGTGAGCCAAGAGGACAGCGCTTACTGGACGGCTGAGTGTCTTTGGGATTCCCAGCAGCCTTTTACATTGTGCACAGCCTTTGTTTTTTTGAGGGACCCTATTTGACCAGCAGGTGTGAGTGTGATAAGCCATTCCAAGCCACTTCCAAATCGTCCCCATCCTGCATCTGGGGAGACATCTTCTCAAGGTGGAGGGTCCACCCTGATGTGGGCTGGAGGCTCCACCCTGACGTGGGCTGGATCAGTCGCTACAGTCGGATACTCAGACCAGTGGTGGAGTCAGAATTTGGGGTGGGGGGTATGTGTTGCATACGGTGCGGAAGTATATTTCTGTTTTTTTGGGGGGGGTTTCTCGTAGAATTATGGCCTGGTGGTAGGGGTGGCCAGTGTGGTGGCCGAAGTTTGACCAATGGTGGCCACGGCCACCCCTGGCCACCATGTGGCGCCACCAGTGTGATGCCTCTGTGTCGCAAGGCATGGCGAGTGAGAAACAACTTGTAATGGCGTAACGCCGTCCTTAAGGTGGGTATAGAGGCCGTTATTGTCCCAAATAGAATAAATAATTAATTGAAACTATTCATCCTTATCTACACTTCCAAATTGACTGTTAGTGCTTGTCAATTTACCAAGGTCATTGGGCTCCGGTATAAAACCTCAGGCTTCATATAAATCGTATGATGGCCAATTCATCTTATTTACAAGCTAAAATATTGCCAGTTTTCAGGGTTGCAGTGTTTCATTTTGTCTATGTCGCCATGGGGACAGCTAAAAGAAATGTACATAAGACATATGTAATTCACTGTTAGATCTGCTCCAACGTAATTTCTTCAGATTAGGACAAAAGTTGAACAAAGCCGTTAGTAATATGAGTCACTGTTCTGCTAGGAGGCCTACGGAATACACTTAGCGATCATCTCTACCCATGTGCAGAAGTGTTATCCTTTGGTATTGGGCACTGATGGACTGATGCCCTGTTTTTAGGCGACATTCTGTTTTCTGTTTGAAAAAGATTCTGTGGAAAGTGTTTACTTGTCATGTAGTACATGCTGTTGTCCAAGGCAACCTCAATTGCGCTGTGTTTAATGGAGGTTACAGGTCAGTAAAGCCAGTGTAGCTACCTTCGGAGAAGGAAGCCAGGAATAGAGTATTCAACTGAAAACCCCAGCTTATCCCTTCAGTCCCCCCTCGAGAGCCACTCTTCTCAACATAAAAGCCATCAACATCACTCCCTACTGCTGGAGGAGGAGTGCCAGAGTGATTATTTTGTGGCTAGCTTGCTAGCTTTATCAAAACCCATCACCTGTCAAAAGCTAAAGCCTACCCTTAATTTAAGGGACAGGTGATGGGTTTGACTGACCTCTTGCTCAAAATCTATTTAAAACTGTGAAGGAAAATTCCATCATTCTTTGTCATGTGACATGTTTAATTCGTAGAATAATAGAAGATTAACCATGTCTGGTTGACATGACCTTAAAGTCCTCTCTTGACGTGGGACAGGGATGTTGTGTCCCTGTTTGAGAGATTAGACATCCCTCACTTACGAACCATCGCCTCACACGGCTGAAGGCCTCCTTATCTGGACATCTGGTGAGGAGGACATGAGGAACTATTGTTGAGATCCTCCTCAGAACGGTAGTGGCTGGCATCATGTGCAGGCAGCTCTCGTTACTCCTTGATCAAGCTTCTTATTAATACTGTCAAACTCATAAGTCATCAAAGTTCTCTTTAATCTCTTTAGAGAAAGAGAACCCATCACTACCGAGCATTCCACATTTTTCAGCTGGGTCAAATGGATTTCAGATATTACATGTCCTGTTCCACAGCAATAGAGTTTCTGAGAACCATATGTTTTATAATCCCAGGAATCCTGAAACGTGTCTCTGAATGTAATGAGCCTCCGAACAATTAACCATCTCTTTAACGGAGCACGTGTCGCGCATTTCCAATTCCCGGAAATGTTCTGAATTCCTGCAACAGACAAATGTGCTGTGGATTGAATAGAGTACTATGTTCACACAAATGGACTAATTTACAGCCAGTACAGATTTCACAGATCAAGAGTGAACATGAGGTTTTTTTTTTAAGTCACTTTCTGGCAAGATATCTTTTGTGCTCAGTAATTTTTAATTAAATTTGTAATTTCCTATGCTAAGGTCCTATGCTTGAAATCGTGCAATCACCAACTTTCAACATTTGTTCTACAACAAAATGCTTCTTTGTTGATTAAAGAAGCCCTTTCATTAACATTTAAAAGAAAAATGGTATCATCATTTGCAGTATAATTCTCCACAAACCTGGGATTCAAACAGGTCATAGTTTTAACGTGCCCACTGTGGAGGAGTCCCAAAGGAAATAAACTGCCATTTTTAGTTGGCTTGACCCTGTGAGTCAGTTCCTCTCTCAGCGTCTCCATACATCTAATTTAAACGTATGTATTGTTGATACCATATGCATGAATTATTCCTATTCCCAGTGGGTGCACTGCTCACAGCAGGATTAATCAACCAGACAGTCAGTCTCTCCAGTGTTAACTGTGACATATTGGGGCACGGCGAGACGTCCGCCAATCACTGGGGCTTTGAAGGATCTCCCATGACTGATTATATACTCCATGCTCTTATTTTTATTGTCATTTCATTTCAGATCGGTGATGTCATTATGGACAAGCAGGTTGACTGAAATGGAATGAGAGTATGTATGTGTGTGTGCGTGCGCGGGCGTGTATGTGTGCGTGCGTGTGTGAACCCTTCCACCCTTCCACCCCCTCCACCTTAAAGTGGCAGTTAAACACCAGTTCATCCGGGGGGCCCCTGCCACTCCGGGGACCATTAGGGCACATAAGTACCGTCCAACGTCATTAGATCTTTGCCACTCTCTGTGACTGAGGGCAATTTGAGATCTGCTCTTACAGACTGGATTGTAGATAAGTCACCAGGCAGAGCATACACCCTAAGAACATTGCAATGATTGCACAAAGTACAGCTGTTTGGAGGCCCTCTCTCAGACAGGAGTCTGGTCCTTGATTTGGAACCCTGATTTGGGTTCCTGTTTAGGATTGATCCACTCCCCCCACCCCCCTGCCATCCCCTTTGTATTTTTCGATGACCGTCTTTCATTATCCCCCCCTCCTCCTCCTCCTCCTCATTAGCACCGGGCTGCACAACCCGTACCGCACGTCCGCCACCCCTGACCCCTGCCGCTCCGCTCCCTCCCCACTCACCCCCCCACCCGCCCCATGTGGTACGCAGTGCCCCCCCATCTGAGCGCCGGGTGGAGGGCTGGGACCAGAGACAGGACACAGCCAGAGGCGGATCCAGTCCCGCAGCAAAGCTAAGGGACGGGTCCGGGGTCTATATCTATTCCAGGTCTCAGTGTCTGGTGGTCCACGCTCCGAGGCGGGCCTGGAAACGGGGCGAGCATGGATACGCCGCGCGGCGCCCCGGCGAGACGCCACAGCACGGTGCCCGCAGCGACCCTGAGGAGAGGGAGCTACGACGATTCTGCAGCGTGCCTCCGACCGGTGAGTCACCTGTTCCCCCTCAGACAGGACTGGTTGGCTCTGTGTCCTGATATGTCCATCTTATTCTGTTTCTACATTCCAACTTTATGTTTACAGTCGTAATGACACAAAGCATTAATTCGGGAATGTCACGCAATTTAAATTGTATGAAATAAAATAAATGCTAACTGATTCATTTTAGTGGATCAAGTAGATCAAAAGCTTGATCAGTAGATCAAGTTAATCTAACATATATGTAAAAAAAACAAAAAAAATCAATTCTAAAGAAAGCCTCCTTCCACCTGCCTGGTGAATTTAAAAACAGCAACACTTTCCATTCTCTGACTCAATCACTTAGTGAGCAGAGAGATCCCATCCTGTTCCCCCAACACGACTTGGCCTGGCTTCACATGCGGGGCCTCACCCATAACGCACCAGGGAGGACGGGGTTCGGGTGCGGGGATCACCACCCATGACAGACTCACGTATCGAGGGACAAATAGGGGGCGACAGACAAACAAAACCCTTTGCTCAGTTCTTGTCATGGGTCCGCAGAGATGACGCAAGAGCGTGAGAAAGTGCTTAACAATGGGATGCGGTTGTTCTGATCCAAATTAGGGCTGATTGAGTCTGACTGTGTCTGTTAGGGCTGGCATGGGGGTGGTTTCAGTGAGAAAAAAACGACTTAGTTTGATTCTTAATTGAATTGAACTGATTGCTTATACTTTTACTTAATCAGAGAATGGCTCATTCAGTCTAAAGTTCTGTGTGTTCATAACAGGGCTTCTATATTCGCCCTTCACTCGAACACCGGAGAACATTCTCAAGTGGACGCCTTCAGCACGGACCTCTTATTCCTAGCCATTATAATAATTACATACTTATTTCCATCTTCTCGGAAAACGAAACGATTATGAAAAAATATATAAATCCTTTCCACGGGCTAGAGTAAAAATCAAAAAATGACATTTCTACTTGCCATACATTTTCCCTCAACCTCTAGACCAGTACTATGCAGAGACCAGTACTATGCAGAGACCAGTACTATGCAGAGACCAGTACTATGCAGAGACCAGTACTATGCAGATATCAAACTGGAACATGAATTACGTTGACTCCCAGTCGGTTAGCCAGTGTGACAGAGTACAGAAACCTGTTGTTTTTTCAATCGGGGATTCAAAAGGTAGCTCCTTCACAGTGGTATCAACATTTGTCCAACAGAATACTGCCACGTACTGCTGGTCTTGGTGGGTTAGCAAGGGCAATGCAGAAGGCCTTCCTCTCAGCTCTAATGATGAGCTCATTGTGGTTATCTGCTCTAGTGCAGGTGGGCCTGATGACCATGCAGGCCCACCTGCAGTAGAAAGACACCCAGTGTCCAGCACTCCTCGCTTCCCCGCCCAGTTATTTTTCTCGTTGACGAGACACCAAAATTGCTGGACAATTACCATTTTCAACATTGTGTTGTTTATGGTCATTAGAAGTGACCTGGATTCAGAATGACACAGAGCAGAGCTTGTGCTCATGGATTGTGTGATCAACACAAAAGACTGGGACGGCTGCTCTGAAGCATCTATTTGACTATTTCACGAAAATAATTGATATTTTTAACCCTAACCCTAATTCAGTTATTCAGTTTAACAAAATGTTGTTTTTTGTTTGTGACTAGCTATTACTAGCTGTAATTCCTAGTTACCTATTTATTCAGTAATGAGTACTAATGAGATGAGCTGAACATTTACTGGTGTACGTCCATTAATGATGCACTTTGTTAGTGTCGCCAAGATGACAAATGCTTATTATGAATTGTACAGCACCTTCGAAACCTGGCCCATAGACGACGTTCAGCGCCGTCACTGGCCTTTGGGATGTCACTGCCCTGGTCTCCAATCAGGTTCGTCTGTGGTTGTTTACATTTTGGTTGAAATCAAACTTTGTATTTGTGCATTTGTTTACAAGTTCACATGTTTGTGCCAACGTTTTGCTTGGCTATCAAAAAGCAAGAACCGCAAACTAAATTAATTAGTTGTTTTTGTTTCCAAGCCCTGCAATACGTCCACCAACCTACAGGGGGCAACAAAATAAACCTGACATCCTCAAAGCCGTTCATATTTGCTAGATTATATTTTGTATTTAAGGTATTTAAGTTTTTAATCCCCCTTTCAGGCCTTACTTTGATGTGTTGAATGCTGTAGGGTGTAAAGAGAATTTCAACCTATACATTCTTCAAAATGTCAAACCTGAAGCACTTACTCCATTCAAAGTATCTGAACTAGAAAGTACCCATCCACTTGTTTACAGTATAAAGTAGGTTACAAGGAGGACTGCCAGATTGTTGTTTAGTCCAACTTTTTGTTGTTGTGTCCCATCTCAAATGTGTGGTTGCAGGTGCAATTCTGTGGTTTGCAGAGCCCACTCCAGTCTACTGTTGGGAGGACTCTGAAAATCCCCCTATGACATCTTATGGTTTGGGTATGTCTCTTCACATAGTGAGAGGACATGGGGGATTTTACAGGACGCAGAATTCAAAACACCTGCAGCCAATACCCAGAGCAGATGGCTGAAAACGCAAATGTAGATTCCAAGGCTGTTTTCAAATAGCAGTTTGAAATACTTAAATACAGTTTGAACAGCAATTTACATGTGGCTCATTGAAATAACAACAGGGCCACTTGATATATATTTACATTTAAATAGATGAGTGATCGTAATAAAACAAGTGTATACAGAGGAATGGTTACGCTTTGGGTTTAGGCAAAACAAAATGGTCTAGTCGCTGCCTGGTTCAATGATGATGATCAATGATCAATACTCAATATATTGTTTTATATTGTTTTAAAAACATCATGTCAGAATAACCATGCTATTGGAAGTATAATTTCTTAATGTAGATATACTTAATAATAATCAGAATCAGCTTTATTGGCCAGGTTTGCATAAACAAACAAGGAATTAAAAATGTAAATATATTGCTAGACGAAGGAAGCCAACATGAAAGATGAAGTATGAAGTGATGAAAGGAAGCGCAGCCCATAAATAGACATGGGGCACCCCCGGCCCCGCTCCTCATATGAGTATCGTCGTGTTACTTAGCTATTTTCCGGCCTACGCGGTCGTCGACGGGCGAACTGTGCAACACAGGTCTTCATCGTGAAAACAAACAGCTTCAGGTATGGAATACGGACCGTCAGTACACCATGAACTTGTTGCTGTGTACATTTGCAATAACAGTTATGGGGATTTAGAGCGTCTTACATCCATGACATTGCGTCACTTTAATGTTATGTATGACATTTTGTTTTTACCGTAAGAAATCCACAAAACCACGGCCCCTGTGATGTCTTGTCAATAACGCCTCTGATAAATTCCTAACCTTTGCTAGGTTATCGACAGCCGAGCTCATTGGCAGACAGAGACCACCACACAAGAGTGGGAGGGAAAAAAAATATATGTCACTCTCACACTCCCACCTGTGACGGAGTGAGCTGCGGCCGTGTTTCCCCCGCGCTCCACTTTCTCTCAGGGGGTTGTTTCTGTGGCTGCACACGTCTCTCTGTGTGTGTGTGTGTGTGTGTGTGTGTGTGTGTGTGTGTGTGTGTGTGTGTGTGTGTGTGTGTGCGTGCATGTGTATGGTTTATGCAAAGCAGAAGGTTCGGCTTCTCGCCCACTTCTGTGACGCGTTTGTGTGTGTGAATTATGTAGGAGGTGTGGGATTCCATAATCCATTGATCCGTTGGTCCCTTGATCATTATATATTTGTAACGAGGTGGTCAAATATTGCTCTATGTTCCTCTGAAGATTTTTTCCACAATTCACGTGCAAAGGCATGCCTTTGTCATGCGAACCAACGGCTGGATGGAAGAACAATCTGTCTGCTTGTTTTCTGAGCAGTTTCCTGTTGGTGTGACACCAAAACTTGTTGTTCCCTTTCAGATCACACATTTCAACGTGCAACATTGTCATCAATTATTATTCATCATTATGCATTAGCTCAGGGGGTAGAGCGGCTTGTTCGGTAACCGGAAGGTCGCCAGTTCGAACCCCACCGGCTCCTCCTAGC
>JAOTIX010000082.1:8890421-8901705 GCA_027123715.1 Gaidropsarus macrophthalmus | reverse complement strand
TATAGAGATTTATTTATTATATATTTTTTTTAGAGAGAGAGAGAGAGATAGAGAGAGAGAGAGAGAGAGTGAGAGAGAGAGAGAGAGAGAGAGAGGGAGAGAGAGAGAGGGAGAGAGAGAGAGAGAGAGAGAGAGGGAGGGAGAGAGAGATAGTGAAGGAGGATGTGTAGATGTATAAAGAGCGATATAGAGATAGAGGGAAAGAGCGAGGCAAGACAGATAAGAGGGAAGATGGAGAGTGAGATGAATCAAAAGAGAAAGATGGCCCAAAGAGAGAGAGAGAGGGAGTGAAGAGAAAGAGTTAAACAGGTGTGGATTTGGTGTAGTCCATTTCACAGACGTAATGGAACAGGTCTCCTCCACTGCCCCTCATCACAGGGTTAGGGTGGTCAATCCCATGGCAGAGGATGAATACAAAATGGCTGTCGGAGTAATGCAGTTATGTAGAAATCCAATCAGCAGACACAGCAGAACGACTGTTCGGTCATAAAACCTCTGAAAAGTTTTGAGTTTTTTGAGTTTTGAGTGTCCAGTGTCAAGGAAATAACAAGATTTTGTCTACCAAATTATAATATTTTAGCATTTTTTAATGGCCGTGTAGTCCGTCATTTGTGACAGAGCTTCTAAAATGGGCCTGGTTCTTTACTCTATTTGATAAAAGTTCTTTCTGATTAGATTTTGAACCACTGCTTACGTCATCGTTCTGCTGAAAGCATATATCTTCAAATATCTTACCACTAAAATAAAGGGTTTTCAAAAAGTTTGGAAAAACAAGTTATGCACATTTTGTGCAAATGTTCCGAATTGTAAACGTGTTATTCTCTGGTGAAAAATATCTCCAAACCATATTTCTCCTTGCCATTTCATTTATCATGCTATGCACACGTTGCCACTAGATGCCGCTCTAAGCGCTTCATTGTCGTTAGTAAAACATCAAGTCAGGAAACTGCTGACCAAAGAATCACGTACTTCAGAGAAACTAAGTCCGCAGGAAAGTACCTCTGAAATAAAGTCATTTGAAAGGATGAGAACAAAAATCTCAAGAAAATATAAAATCAGGTATAAAGTAAAAAAATGCAGACCTACTGAAGATTGTAAGAAGGAATGTACAAAGCACCAAGAATTTTCAGAACCAAAGCGATTCTACCGTAAAGCCATCCAGCGATTACGCAACATGTTAAGGTTCTAAACCGTCCCCTGAATCACACAAAATTGGACAACTACACACCATGTTAATGTCCTGAATCACATGATTGAATGCAACCCATCAGCAATCGAGATATACATGTCCCTTATACTTGATTAACAATCAAAGCTGCCCCATTAGTGGCTATTGCTACAGATTAACCCCATTGTACTTTGACTACCGCACTGCAAAACAATTGGAATTGTCAAAGCAAGATTCTTCACTGAAGAATTCTTTTTTTATGTCAAGATCGGTCTGTACTTTATCACCAGGACAAAATGAAAAATGCTGGGTTTGTCTGGTCAACTCTTAAGCTCTTATATGTTTGTATTCCATCGCATCGTCGACAATTCTTAATTTCTTTTGCAGTGCCTTGACTCCACGATCGCCATATTTAGTGTTTGTGCTACATCTACAGTGGTTGTGTGAGCATGACATACTGTTCCCCGATGACAGTCCACACAGACAGTTTAAATGAAAGCGCTGTTTACATTGGCATGGCGCGGAGGAGGGCCCGGCCGCGGAGCTCGAGCCCGCAGGCCGTGGCCTGGGCTGAGCTGTGCTCTTTTTCAGGCTGCTACCAACGCTGGGAGTCCAGGGGCTGACCGCCCGGGGCGGAGCCAACGGGGTAGTGGAGGAGGAGGAGGAGGAGGGAGGCCAGAGTAACGCCGCAGGAGCTTTGGTCGCCGTCAGGCGCTGGTGGGTGTCAACGCCGGCGGGCGGTGCGGGCGAGATGGGGGCGTCATCACCGGTGTCGATACCGTCACCGGACCCGTGGCCCACATCCCGGGGGTTGTGTTGGGCTTGGGGGGGCTCCCGGTGTCTGTCGGGACGCGGTGTGGTTGGACCTCGGCTCCAGCTTTGCAGCCTCGACCCCGCCACGGTCGAGGCTGTCGTCGGTTTGGTTCGGGCGTCGGTTTTTGGCCCGGTGGTGCTCCACGCAGGTTTGGTTTCGGTTGTCGTGGTGACGGCGGGGTCCTCCGGCGTCGTGCCGACGGCGTCGGTCCGACTCCCCGGCAGAGGCGCTGGCTTGGGCGTGGCGGCGGCGAGGTCGAGGGACGGCTCGTTATCGGAGGACGACGGTTTCTCTCCGGAGCGGTCCCCTCCCCAGACCAGCGGTGACGCTTCACCCACCCTGGAATTCCAGTCTGCTCCGGTCGCGAGTGAGACCGCGGGGGGTCCGGTAGAGTCCGGGGCGCTTTGGCGCTCAACCGAGGTGACGCTGGGCCGCCTGTGCCCGGTGGAGTCGGCACGGAGAGGGCGGAGCTCTGCCACGATGGAACTAGCGGTTTTCTGCGTTTTTGGTGTGGTGGCTTTGACGCTCAGACTGCCGTACAGCCCACTGTCGGTCACTGCAGCTGGCAGCTGATCCGGCGCCCCCTGGTGGTCAGCGTTAGCCACTGAGTCCCAGGAGGAGGTCAGGTCTGTGGGAATGTATAAAGCATCTGTGCTCCTCTGCCGGCTGCCCCAGGACACCGCGTCCGCATGTATTTCGGCGCTAACGCTAAATACAGATGCGTGTCCTCTTTTTGGGATTCCCCCGGAGGCCTCGTAACTTTCCGAGGATCTGAAAACTTCAGCGGGAACAGAGGGCTGCGATTGGCTCGCCGGCGTCGGATCGGCGGAGGTCTGGCGGAATTCTGAATGGTTGCCGTGAAGGGGCGGGGTCACAGGGGCCGCGTGGAATGGGACCAGCAAACGGGTGGGGTGAGGCGCACCAGCTGCCACCCCCCGCCCGCCGGAGGAATCCGCTGGCACGGACGCAGGCTCGGTGGGAGGCGGGAGGAAGGGGGGAGAGAGAACGCCAGAGGGGGGAGAGTCGCGGAGGGAGGGGGAGACGGCGAAGGGGATAGCAGAGACGGGGGTTGGGGAGAACATGTGAAGCGACGCGGGGTGAGACGGGGAGAGAGAGGGGAGAGCCGTCAGGGAGGGAGGGAAGACGGGAGAGGCGGGAGGGTGCGAGGAGGGAGGAAGCGAAAGGCTCCCCCGGCGCCAGGGTCGGAGGTCGACCGTCGTGGTCAACGGGGGCGTGAGCGTGTGTGGAGCGTGTCTCTGCACACTTGGCCGGGCTCCTAATCCTGCGTGAGCTAATCCCAGTCCTGGAGCAGGGTCCAAGTCCGGAGCCGCCTGCTCCTCGCATTCTCCTACGTGACTAACGCGCTGCGTAACAACCTGCGTGTGCGTCTGATGGTCTGCGGTCTGGCGGTCTCGCGCGCGTGTCAAATCGGAATTGGAAGAGGAATCCTGCCCTGAAGCATGCTGGGTAGTGGCGGTGCCAAGCTGTGATGCGGGGCTGTGGTGCCGCGCTGGAGTCTGGGTTGGCGCAGCGACAGACGGATTTGGCGCATTGGAAATAGAAGCCACGAATTCTCTGGCAGCGAGACGGGATACTTGTGGGCTTAAGGCGTGCGCCCTGGAACTCGCAGCGAGAGCCGCTGGGTTCCCTGGGAGGGCCTGAGCTGTGCTGGTGGGCCGCGGGTTAGCTGGTTCTTTCATGGCTCTGAGGGGGGTTAGGGAAGGCACGGCCACTGAGCCGTCCAGGGTGGGCGCGCCAAGGGCTGCGGATGCCCACCTCGGAGGCAATAGCCGAGAGGGCAGAGGACCGATTTCTCGCAGTAAACTCGAAGAGGAAGGCACTGGTTCACTCATATCGAAGTCTGATCCCCGCTGTGAAAGACCGTGTGACGTTCCCATAGCGGGTGGTCTAACGCTTGAAAGGAAAGACGCGCTGGAAGAAGACGACACGAGAGAGGAAGACTGCATGGACGTTGCGCTCTGCGGGCGCGGTCGCAGGAGAGCGTTCAGAAGCGGGGTTGGTTCGCGGTTTCTCGTGACGGCGGCGCCTTCCTCGGACACGAGACCTGGACGACGCTCTGCCACCGAACCAGAGGGGTCGGCAGACTCGGCTGTAACTCCAACCCCTTCGCTCCGAATCAAAAAGTGACTGATCGAATGCCCCGGTGCATGATGGGAAGGCCAGAGTTCCAACTGTGGATTCGGGTGGACAGCGGCGGACTCTGAGGGAGTAGGCCGTATTTGGTCACTCAGAGAATCAGAACCAGATTCGGACAATTCCGAAAGTGCTGATCGGAGTTCTGCGGCGGTTTGCCCGGGAGTCGGGTCCGCCAACGGAAGCGAAAACGACGCCAGACGCACTGGGAGTTCTGAGTCCGTGGGAGGGAGGTCCGCGTCAGGGCGGAACAACACTGCGGACGACTGACGGTGAAGGAAAGGTGCGGACGCGGAGGTGGCACTCCCCGGTGCAATGGTCGCACGTCGGCGATCCACGGCAGCCGGAGAGGGATTCGACTTTCCCTCAGAATGAAACGGGCAAGGGAATGCGTGGACACCGGAGGAGAGGAGAGGGAGAAGGTGGGGAGGGGATGAGGGAGGTGAAAAACCAAAGGAGGAGGAGTGTAGCAGCAATAGGGTGGAGGAGGAGGAGGAGGAGGAGGAGGAGGAGGAGGGAAGTATGTCTCCCCGGGAGGCGATGGAGACGGACGGAGGGAGTTCCTCTGCCAGATGAGGAGTTATGGCAGGAGGACGGGGCGGAGGGGAAGGAGTTGACAGCAGAACACCCAGAAGAGAAGCAGGGCTGCTCGCAGCAAACACGGGTTCCTTTGACGGGGAGAACGAGCGAGACGTGACGGAGGGAGCGGAGATAGACGGCAAGAGGGGAGGAGACGACGGCTGAACGGATGACGTGTCGGGGTGTTTTAGAACAGTCTGGGTGGATGACGAACGCCCATGCCGGTCTAAATGGTTTCCGTTTAAAGTTGTCTTTGTTAGGCCTTGGAGATCAGTCAAAACCAGAGAAAATGTTGTCAGGGAAGGTGAAGTACTCGTGTTAAGTGGAACTAGTCCTGTCTTGAATATCTCCTCTAATTGGCCGAGAGAGAGCTCATCACTATCATGTTCGACGCTACGAAGGCTCTCGGTGTCGTCTCTTACTGCTGATTTATCAGACGTGTGTTCATGTCTACCACCAGTACCTACGCTCTGGGGCGGGCCAGGTTGAGCAGCATCATGAGGTTCCGATTGGCCGAGCGAACGGTTGTACTCTGAGCCGATCGTAAGCGGGCTCAGAGGTTCCAGGGTGGGAGCGGGAGCAGATTCGTCCGATGTGTAGTCGTCAAAATCAAACAGACCGAAGTGGTCTCCGTCTTCCCCGGTGTGGATGGCCAAATCGTACACAAACCCGTCCGTGCCAGACGCGTACTCATCCCCTGTGTGTTCCAGTCCATCCGTCCAGTTCCCAGCCTCATCAGTGCGGTTTACTTTCCCCCGTATCAGCAGGGACCAATGGGGAGACAGAGGTTTGTTCTTCCTGTTGCTAAGTGATGACGAAAACGACGATGCTGATGATATATCTGCTACTGGGGGCATCTCTTCCTCCTCCTCTTCCTCCTCCTCCTCCTCTTTCTCCTCCTCCGATTCGACTCGAGGCTGATCCGCAGATGACCCTTGGTACGATGTCGTGACCATCGAAGGGGGCGGTTGTTTCGGTTCTAGGGTTGTAACCATGGAGACTGGCGTCGCATCGTCGGGTTGAGGCGACAGGAGTGAGAAGTCCACCAAGGACGCGGGCGCTCCGGATGATTCCAGACGGCGTGTCGTCTGAGTCACGCTCAGGGGCCCCGGTGTGGCCGTGGTTTCACCGGGGCCCGTCGACGTGCTCTGCTGCTCGGTTGTGGGTTCGGTAAAAGGTTTCTCCGCAGGCTTGGTGAACAGAACCAGAGGTCTCGGCGAAGGGTGGATGCTGGCCGGGGCCGGCCTCTTCCGTCCCGGCACCACCAGAGGGGTGGAGATGTAACCCAAGGAGGTCTTGGAGGGCCGGGAGCCAGGATGCCGACGGGCGTACCACGATGGGCCGACGGGACGCGTCTGCGGGCGGGCGGCGGGCTCGGGTTCAGGGGCCGGCGCTGGGACCAGGAGGTCGATCGGGGTGAGTCTCGTTCGTCGGGTCCGACCCCGGTTTACCGAGGCCAGAACCAGGACGGTATCCAGGTCTGAGGTTAGGGATCTGCGGCGACGACGTGGTCTAAGGGATGATGACTCAACCCGAGCTGCGGTGCTGGTCCTCGGTGCGAGGACCGGCCCTTCTGACGTGCCGGAGGCCCTCGGCCCCGCGGGGGGTTTCGGCCAAGACCCGACAGACAACGCGCCTTCCTCCTTCGCTGTCGCCACGGCAACCGGGGTGGCGTCAGGCCAGGGTGACCCGTTTCAGTGTAATCAACGACAAGATTAAGGGGAGAAAATGAGAAAAGTTACAACATAACCCCAATCAGGCAGTCTCTTACAAAGCACACAATAACACAACACTCAGTGCAGGACATTGGCACCAGCGTGGTACATGTAACTGTGCTTCTTGCACTGCGTCACTGAACAACACTCCTCAATCAGGAGAGCAGGAAGACCATGGTTAGTGTCAGACAGCATGATTAGGCGTGTCTGAAGTGATAGTGAGAGTGAACGTTGAGGAAGAGTACAATCAAACGGATATATAAAGAATGAAACCAAGGAGAGGAGGAGAGCTATGAGAGGTTTGGGGGGAGGAAAGGAGATACGATAGTTAGGAGGAAGGAGGAGAGGAGATATGATAGGGTAGGAGGAAGGAGGAGAGGAGATATGATAGTTAGGAGGAAGGAGGAGAGGAGATATGATAGTTAGGAGGAAGGAGGAGAGGAGATATGATAGGGTAGGAGGAAGCAGGAGAGGAGACAGAAAAGTATGCTGGAAATAAAAAGGACCAATTAAAATGGAATAAAGACAATTTTAATGTTTGTTTAGTACTAAGAAGTCTCTGTTCTCTTGTAGAAGCCCATGTTTTTCTTGAGATGATGTCCAGACAAAAGAGGACAGGAATTAAGCCACAATGACACACACACACACACACACACACACACACACACACACACACACACACACACACACACTCCATTGATGAAAACTTCCAGAATGCAAAACATATTTGGAACTTTTTCAAAACCTTGGATGACACGCAGCAGTCAGGCTGATGAATGTTTTTGCTTATTTTCTTGAGTCACCAAGAGAAGACAAATTTACAATGTGACAACATGCATACCTAGAACCAAAACTATCCACCTGCTCGTGTTTATATATAACATGTATATCCCATAAATAAGTCAGCGCGGAAAACAAAATGTATGGTAACTAAGTCCTTCAAGGCGGGAAATGGGCTTCCATTACGAAGGTTGTTCTGGCTAGCGTTACCGATGGTCCGTTGAGCAAGAGTTAGTGCCGGGAGTAGATCTCTTACCATGCGGGGGAGTGGGGTTAGTAGATGTTGGGTTAGTTGTAGCTGATGAAACAGTGGATGTGTCACTGGCTGGAGTCGTGGCTACATAGGGGTGAACAATAACAACAACAACAACAGAAAAAAAACAACAAGATAAATGGAGGGAACAGAGGCCATGTCACGTTTGGCAGTTTAATGCTTTTTAATTTTTTAACCCAATTGCGAAAGTGGCAGAGATGAAACTGACGGCAGACAGCACTCACAATAATTCCATTTGGGTATGCGCTACGTTTTTTGTTTGTGACAAAAGGACAGACATGACACTTGACATAAGCTAACGGTGAGCTACCTTACCAGTGGCTGGGGGCGCGGCGGTAGCATTAGCATCAGCAGGGGAGACGTAAGCGACTGGGATAGCGGGCATGGTGCTGCCAGCGCTGGCGGAAGCTGGGCTCAAAGGATTAGCAGAATAATGAAGCAGGTCAGGGACATAACTCACACGAAACATTAGCGTCGGTAATGGGTTAATAGTGCAAGCAGATCACATTTGTGGCGGAGCGCTTCCCCGGAGGCCTGTTCCTGGGTGGTTCTGTGGTGAATCACAGAGAAACAGACCTTTCGGATATGTGGGTTCTCATAAGGATCTTGGAAGTATTTAGTCAGGGACTGTTCATATTGTTGACTTTGTGTGATTTTCATGGAAGTCAGTATATTGCAAACTGTCAGTGAACAAAAATACTATTGTGAGAAAGCCTACATCTGAATAGTATACATTCAGGTGTGTTTTTGTGGATGTAAAGGGTAAACTGCTCTTTCTTATACTGATACACTCATAGAGTCTTGATGATAACTTTAAAAAATAATTCTAAAATAGTTAAAAAAAATAAAAAAAATGTGTTCAGTAGTAAAGTAGTAGTAAAAAAAAATGTGTGTATAAAATGCTGTTTTGGTGGCGTTAATTCAGCATATGATTTTACAAATGAGAGACATGAAATATCAACAGTCCACTGTATTTGAATGTTTATTGTTTATGACTAAAACAAGATGGATCCAAGAACCACTTATGGGAACGGGTAAAGGGAAGCCATATGTCAGCTTACCAGAGTGTACGGAGCTGGACAGGGTTGAGGTGGCGGAGGATGGGGGGATGGTGGTGGTGGTGGTGGTGGTGGCGGAGGGTGGGGTTAGAGGCATGCTTGTGGTGGGGGCGATGGACAAAGATGGAGGAATGGGGTAGGTGGCTAGGAAGGGGGATGAGACATGAACAGATAAGCCAGGCATGGAGGACACCAAACTTCCATGACGGGTCCTGTTGAAGTCCTTTGTTTCATTACCTCGACGTCTCCTAAAAATGGTCACCGTAGTGCATAATGAGAAAAAAGTCTCATGCTGAAGGGGGAAACGTCTAATCCTCTCCATCCAATTAGAATTTCAATCCATCTGCATACTTATTGTGCCCTGGGAGAACCATTGTTCACTGGTCTCCAAAGGAGAATCACGAATCCAGTTGTCTACATTTCCGAGGAAGCCATTTTCTATGCCACCCAGCCTCGCCGGGTGAGAATTAATTAAGCTTTGCGCATTTCAGGTGGAAATGTCAATTAACAAGTATTTTTTTGTGCTGAGCCTTTTCATGTTTTTCTAATCCCTCGTGCATTTGAGTCGAACGCACACTTCTGGCTGGGTTTCAAGAAGCATATTAAAGCTGGAGCTTATCAGTCAGCAACAGATGGGACCAGTATTCTGGGACATGAAGAGAGTACCAACAATATCATGAGGGCAACACATTGTTCCTTGTTTATGCCTTTTATCCAATCTTTTATATTTAAAATCCAAGTGTCCCCAAAATGGTTCCCTGAGGAATCCCATAACTGATTGTCCTTTGTGTGTAGTTCATTTCTTTTCAAATAAAAACGATCAACTTCGTGTGAAACTTAAACCACAGCTTGAAGAGCATACCAAAATGGTTTATATCGTGGGGGGGGGCGGGGGCTCGCTGCAGTATGAGATATAAATGGAAGGGAACTAGGGGACAAAGAGGGTCCACAGCACCCACACACACAAACACCGACCACTGTGTTCATTATCTCAATTCATTCAACAGAAGCAGCGGAGGAGGATGAGAGGGTGAATCAGAGATGGGATGGGATGAGGGGCAAGGAAAGAACAGGGAAGGAGACGAGGAGAGAGGCCAGGGAAGGGAATGTAACAGGAGAGGAGAGGAGGAGAACAGAGGAAAAAACGAGGAAAGGAAGGAGTAGAGGTGGGAGGAGAATGAAGGACGATACAGAGGAGGAGATGGGAGGAAAGGGGGGAGGAGAGGGGGAGGTTCTTACCGTGGGAGATGACATTAGTAGAATGGATGATGTTAGTGGAGTCAGTGGACGATGGGGTGGTGGGAGGAGCAACAGCTGGCGGTATTGACAAGGGATTGCGACAAGAGAGAGAGAGAGAGAGGTAGATACAGAGGGTGAGGGAGAGAGAGAGAGCGAGAGTGAGAGTGAAAGATAAATGATTATGTAGCTGATTGACAAAGCACCAGTGAGCAACCGTGTCGATTCATTCGTGGTGTGTAAAGTTTCCTGGTGTGTTTTCAAATCCCCACCGTTAGCATGAGATGTTCAGTCCGCTGCAACTTTTGCAGCGTTTCTCTCATCGCAGGTAACCAATGACGACACAGAGGTTCCCTGTCAATGCCTTCGTCAAGGCTAACATGGAGCTAACCCAACAGTAAATGCTAACACCGGAAGTAGCAGCTGCTTCTCATAGCGGTTCCAAATACTTATGTTCTGTCCCCATTCGACACTGTATGCGTTCTCTTTCTCATGAACTAATTCCCATAAAATATGACCTTCCCAAAGGCTCTGTTAGGCTTCCATACAGGATTTCCTGTGTGAGACTGACCTTCATAATGGAGAGACGTCACGGAATGACCCCTCGCAGCTTAAGCTACTGTTTATTGTGAGCGTGCTCCGCGGCGGTCACTATTGGTCGTCCCCAAACCACGGCGCCTTCAAGGCCGAAGACCATTGGCTAGGAAGGGCTAGCATGCCCGATTCAGCGATCTTGGGGAAGATTGTGGGGGCGGCCATGTCTTATTGAGCCTTACATTGGACCGTTTTCTGTACGCTACGCTGTTGCATTGCACATGATTGAGTCTTTGTGAATGCCTGAATAACTTGCTGTGGGGATAAGTATGTACAGGATGTATGCTTGTGTTTTGTATCAGTGTAATACAAACATCCCCTGATAAAAGCTACATGGGTCTGTTCTCTGTCCTCTTCACCTTGACTCTGGGTTTCCAAGAGAATCATTTTGTCGTCTGCTCTGGCCTCCATCTTCTCTGGCCACGATTAGCATTCACACCCCGAGTCTGCCTCCTCATCGTTCACTCTTTACCTTAATCGCAAACCTCTCCCATGTCTTTTCATCCCCTTTCCTCTGCCCTCTCTCCTCCACACCTTCAGCACCTGTCCTCTCCATCTCAATTCACCCCTGCTCTCGTCTCCTCGCTTATCTGACCATCTCCCCCGCCTCCATCTCTCTCCCTCGTCTCCGTGCCTCCGTCTCTTCTCCTTCCCCCTCGCGATCTACCTGGTGCGATAGGGCACCAGGGGCCGCTCTCCATCTCTTACAGCCCCCCGCGAGCTGGCAACTGCTCCTTTGAAAAGCCGTCCTTCCCATTAAGACGCCCGCAAACCATTGGAGGGAATGAATGGGTGCTGCTGGCAGTGGGAAGGGGAGCAGATCACTTTGAAGCCTCGGAGCCTTCGGAGTGTCAACAGGCTATGGAGGCGGAACTCTATTTTTCCCTTCATTCACGGGTTCTCTATTGAGTC
>JAOTIX010000082.1:8607781-8618420 GCA_027123715.1 Gaidropsarus macrophthalmus | reverse complement strand
GTTGTGGGTCCTGCTGTAGTAGTTGTGGGTCCTGCAGTCGTTGTTGTGGGTCCAGCTGTTGTGGTTGTGGGTCCTGCTGTAGTAGTTGTTGGCCCTGATGTAGTAGTTGTGGGTCCTGCAGTTGTTGTTGTGGGTCCTGCAGTTGTTGTTGTGGGTCCTGCAGTAGTAGTTGTGGGTCCTGCAGTTGTAGTGGTTGGTCCTGCCGTAGTAGTCGTTGGTCCTGCTGTAGTTGTTGTTGGTCCTGCAGTAGTTGTTGTGGGTCCAGCTGTTGTTGTTGTGGGTCCTGCAGTTGTTGTTGTGGGTCCTGCAGTTGTAGTTGTGGGTCCTGCAGTTGTAGTTGTGGGTCCTGCAGTAGTAGTCGTTGGTCCTGCTGTAGTCGTTGTTGGTCCTGCAGTTGTAGTTGTTGGTCCTGCAGTAGTAGTTGTGGGTCCTGCAGTTGTTGTTGTGGGTCCAGCTGTTGTTGTTGTGGGTCCTGCAGTGGTAGTTGTTGGTCCTGCTGTAGTTGTTGTTGGCCCTTCAGTGGTAGTTGTTGGTCCTGCTGTAGTTGTTGTTGGTCCTGATGTAGTAGTTGTGGGTCCTGCAGTTGTTGTTGTGGGTCCAGCTGTTGTTGTTGTGGGTCCTGCTGTAGTAGTTGTTGGTCCTGCAGTAGTAGTTGTGGGTCCTGCAGTTGTTGTTGTGGGTCCAGCTGTTGTTGTTGTGGGTCCAGCTGTTGTTGTTGTGGGTCCTGCTGTAGTAGTTGTGGGTCCTGCAGTTGTAGTTGTTGGTCCTGCTGTAGTTGTTGTTGGTCCTGCAGTAGTTGTTGTAGGTCCTGCAGTAGTTGTTGTGGGTCCAGCTGTTGTTGTTGTGGGTCCTGCAGTAGTAGTTGTGGGTCCTGCAGTTGTAGTTGTTGGTCCTGCTGTAGTTGTTGTTGGTCCTGCAGTAGTTGTTGTGGGTCCAGCTGTTGTTGTTGTGGGTCCTGCTGTAGTAGTTGTTGGTCCTGCAGTTGTTGTTGTGGGTCCAGCTGTTGTTGTTGTGGGTCCTGCTGTAGTAGTTGTGGGTCCTGCAGTTGTTGTTGTGGGTCCCACAGTAGTTGAACTTTGAGCAAGAACCTCTCTTGTTATAATTGTAAAGACTGCACATTTTTGGG
Organism: Gaidropsarus macrophthalmus; assembly: GCA_027123715.1. Lineage (NCBI taxonomy): Eukaryota > Metazoa > Chordata > Actinopteri > Gadiformes > Gaidropsaridae > Gaidropsarus > Gaidropsarus macrophthalmus. The sequence goes on along the minus strand of JAOTIX010000082.1, from coordinate 8,617,294 downwards.
ATGGAAAGAAATATCAGAACATTTTAAATGAACTTTAAATAAATGTTAAATAAACGCATATACTATGTATAAATATGTGTATATATATAGTTATATATATATATATATACATATACACACACACACACACACACCCATTACAATATAGTTTCACTTACCAATAAAGATGAATCCAATTCTGCCCATCTTCATTTGCTTTTAAGTCTTGAGAAAGATTGTGCACATATTAGATGCATTACATGTATATTGTTTCTCAGAATGCAATGTTCTACAACTCCTTAACATTCATTCATTTATTTGTCCATTTGTCAATTCAGACTATGCAATTCGGTCTTCACTGAATAATATGTTGCTTAGTTTTGTTTGTTTTCCACAATTTGGACGTTCTCAAAGAAATATTAAATATCTAGCATAGTCGTTTTCCTGCTTACTGAACTTTTAAAGTATTCCAATTGTGACTATAGTTTTCCTCTTTGTAATCACTTTTACAAACAAATAATTGTTACTGCAATGACCACCATCCACATCTAATTTAGTTGTCAAATGAGTATGTAAATCTAGTGAATATTATCTAGTGAAAGCACACACAAGCACATGTCTTAAAAGTGTATACTTGCGTGTTTAATATTCATATGTAATATTAATGTTATATATTATACACATTTACTTCAATAATATGATGAATCATACTGTTTTTCCAGAATACTGTATTAAACTTTAAAGGAACTTGCAGAAGGCTTTGGAATTTTCATTCAAATGATATTCAAGCATATTTTATACTCTATCAATATGAAGTTACCAAAATGGTGTCATCGTTTTCTTTGAACAATGGCAGTTCTAAGAGAAAGCTGACCAATCCAGCCACCGTCCCCACCATACTGTTTTTTTCCCAAAAACTTTTAGCAGTAAATATTATGTATGTATTAGGAACTAGGAACTTCAGCCTCATTGAAAATGCTACTGACCTGCTTTTTTTGCGAATGCTCCGATGCTGAAGGGACGCTTTTAGGCCCAAATTATCCAACCGAATTTGTATTTGTCTGTAGTCTCCCAGTTCAGATCTGTCGTCAAAGTCATCATCCCTCCCTTATAAGTACAGTTTTTCAAGGGAAGCCTATTGGCTGTCTGACAACTGTCACACCTCACTGGGAATGTTTCCATCCACCACACCTAACACACAAACAAACGCATATACTGCACACATGCACACACCTGAGAATACAAACCGCGGATTACACACCTGCAGTGGTTGCAGATGGTCTCCAGCCCATCCAGGGTGGTCATCGATAACTGAACGAAAACCAGTGAATTCCACTATATAGGCCTAATTCAAAAGTAATTTCAATATTTCTAAAGTATGCGTGCTAACAAACTGTGACAATCAGCTGTTACATAACCATATCACTGGATATAATTGTATCGATCAGAGCTTCACAACTTTCATTCAAGTGAATAGTGCTCTAACTTCATTCAAATGTCAAATCAAGACTTTTTGGAGTCTCATTGTCTAACTATTGCTATGAAATCCTGGCTGCAGTCCCATCATTCCAGTTACTGGAATGTTTTGTGCCTTACCAGTCACAATGCTTAAAATGTTCCATGTGATTGTTCTTGTAGCTTGGGTGTATCTCTGTCTGCATAATTTACATAACATTACAATTGTGTACAAAAATGCTACAAAATAATTATGTAAAAAAACTCCTTAATAATCAGATATTGTAGTATTGAGGTCAATACCAAAACATGGATATACCCATCGACCAGCTCAACGTCCAAGTTTCCCTTGTTCATTTTGACTAAGAACACATTTGGTTGTTAATGTTGCATCTGGAGGTGGGAAGCATTTTCCTGAGCTGCTGGTAAGGAAGTATTTGTTGAACTTCCGTCTTGTACTTCATTCATGCAGTATAAAGAACACTGAAAAATGCCCCTGCCCATTTTGAAAATCCAGTAAAACCTGCTCATCATCAAATCGTTGTGACTAATACCAGCTTCGGAACAACCCCATGCTACATTGCTTAATGCTCTGCACAACACTATGCTATGCTCTACATTACGTTACACTTCATTATATACATTAGGCCTACTCTGTAATATAATACACTGCACTCCACATTGTGCTACACTACACGTTAAACTCAGCTATGCTAATTTACACATTATGATTGCTGCACAATAGATTGCATTATGCTACACTGCATGGTGCTACTTTATATGTTAATCTCTACATTGCACTGGGCAAGATAATATAATGCTACATATTATGCCTGAGAAACCATGGAAAGGAAACCTGTAATAAAAAAACCGTTCTGAAATGTTCTGTCATGAAAAATATAAGAAGAATATTGTGATTCTTCCTTAGGCCTCAAAAAGGCCTAAGGTCCAGGATCAACCTACTGTGAACAGTGCACACTTTTATAAAGCATGGGTGAGCACAAGGCACTCTGCAGTGTGAGTTTGGAAAATATACAAGCCACCACATGATAATCACTGTATTTGGCAGGTGGGGGATGTCAATTTGACATCCTATTCCCAACCAATGTCTTGAAAATCAAAGCACTATGCCACATGACTTTTTGATATCCAACTCCCCACTGCAATATGCTTAACTACAAATAACACATTGCTATGCTACGCACTGCCTTACATGCCACACTGCATTATGTTCTTGTCTTCCACTTGTTGATGTCTATGAATTCCTTTCCAGTCAATGTTGTTCAGGCCTTGTGACTGTGACGTGGGATGCCATGGTACCTTGTGGACCGCAGATGTAAAAATCCAGTCGAACTCGAGAGTCATTAGTCAACATTTTACAGGTTTAGAGGTACATGGAAGCCTATATGTAAAAATAGTTTCCATTACAGGTGGACCAAATTCTAGCTTGCAAACTTGCATTTTAAATTATTTCGTAGCTATTCCATTTGGTATCAGACGGTGTCATACAACTATGCAATTATTGTAATGTAATACATGATTTTCATTGAAGGTAATAACATTTTCTTTATACTTGATACTATGATATTAGAACAATTGATATATATTTCCATGTTCTGAGCTGTTGACCATAATCTTTGACTTGTCAGATTTTGACCATCAGTGAACTTCACTTGATAGTGAAGTTGTGTGACTAGTAAACATAGGTGGGTTGCTAGAGAGGGAGGTTGTGTCACTAGGAGGAGGTCAGTTGCAGTTGTGGGCTAGTGTGTGTTACTAAGGAATAATAATAGTAATTATAATCTTAGTGCATTGTTACAACTCAGCATCCCGCTGAGTTAAAAATGGATGTGGATGTTTTTAAAATGACAAAAGGCTGTGTTGGTTACCTTACTAATCTGGGAGTTAAACTCTGATCAGAGTCTACAATAACACAGACCTGACACCTGCAACATGTGATTTAATCAAGGAAGTTGGATTCCCAAGGCAGTTTAAAGGCATATCCTTTGCGTTAAAGTAAGATAATTTGTAATACGAAGATGGTTGTTCATTCATTTATTGACCACTCATTATCAGTTGATAAGTAAGTGGCATTGACACACTTTGGTTCAAGAGATATGTTGAATTTGCAGAGAACAGTGAAGGACCCAAACTCCTTCAATACATGATGTCCAAGACTGACACCATGATTCATTGACATTTTCTCCCTTTTCTTTTATTTCATTCTCACAAGCTCATTCTCACAAGCATATTATGACAAGCTCACCAGTGTCAACCCTGCCACCCCTCATGGTTGAGTGGGAGAGTCTGTTACTGGTTGGTTAAGTTGTGTCTCTAGCAAGTGAAATTGTGTACAATGTGTTACTAGTTAATGAAATGTTTTACTAGAAGGGGAAGTTGTTTTACTAGAAGGGGACATTGTGTTACTTTGTAGTGAAGTAGTAATTGTGTCTGTTCCATAGGGCTGTAGTACTCGAGTCCGGTCTTTGACTCGAGTCTGGACTCAAGACCACACTCACTAACCTTTTTTCATGGTCTCGGACTTGTCTCTGACTCGCGTATTTGGACTTGGACCTGTCTCGGTCTCAGCCACTGGTCTTGCCAAATATGGCTTTTGGTCTCGAACGAGTCCAGGTGGCTTTATGATGTTATAATATTCAAGGCTATGTGATATCAAGGGTTGGGTACCTTGGTTGATCTTTTTGGACTCAGTCCTGGTCTTGGACTTGTCTTGGACTCGGCAAAGGTGTTCTTGACTACAGTCCTATTGTTCCATAAACATTACATCCTTGTCTTTCCCCCTAACCCTTACACACAAGCTCATCTGGGATCCGGCTGTCCTATAATGTTAGCAGAACATCTGGGGCAGACAGCACAGAGCCAAGGGCCGCGAATCTAAAGACATGGTCAGGTATATATTCTACTAAGAGAAACTGAACCGTAAAAGTCGACAAAGCTTTGTGAAGGGGATTTTTATGTGTATTTCTGCAGTGGCTGTAGCCACCTCAATTGAATCCTTTACATTGGCACTTTTTTACTGTTGATTACTTTGGAATGAGTTTGTGTTCACAGCTAATAAATTATGCACTGATGCACGGATCCTAGTATCCATTACCCACTACTCATTACACCTGAACCATTTCCCCCTAACCACTACCCCCTATTCATTAACCCTTATCCATTACCCCCTAGTCATTATACCCTAACCATTACCCCCTGGTCATTACTCCCTAACCATTACCATTTAAAATGATGTGGTCGATACCAGAAGGACATCATGATTAATTTTCATAATGACGCATTGAGGAAATCAGTGACCCAAAATGTGAAGTCATCTGCATACATTCCAAAATGATGTGGCTGCTCTGTTCCTTTGTTTTATCCACAGGCTGAGCTTTGTGACATAGAGCGTGCCAAAGCAGGGTTGGCCAGATTTGTAAACGGATGAGGTAATAGTAATTACCATTCCTTGTACCCTTTAGAATTTCATGACAAAGAGCTACAGCAGAGACACTATAGAAGGAGGAAAGAATCACTGAAAAAATCGGCCATTGAAATGCATGGGGAAACTTCGTAACGCCAAGATGGCAGTTGTTTGCACGTGTCCCGCCTCTTCCGGTGCCGTCACTCCAATCATTTTGCAGATCCTACGTGGTCACGCTTTTAGCGACACTTGGAAGTTATTTTAACCCTGGCCTTTAAGCAGTCCATACCAAATCAGATACAGGCAAGGTTAAAGTTACGTTGTTGATCTCTTGCTTTATCAAATTGCAGCATGATCTGGAATAGCTGACCGTGAGTGGTAATGTCTTGCTGTCAATGCTGGTGTTACCGTGAATAATGAAGCTGTGTCGTGAAGCATTGCATATGCGCAGTCCAAGATTACCTGTAAGAAAAGGGCTTTTAAAATGTTAATTTGACACAAAACCACCAAACCCTTTCAGCAATTTTAGTCTTTAGTTTTTTTTTTGTAGTTTTTTTTTTTTTCATCGTGATTTAAAAAAACTGTTTTCATGCCCCTTAGACCTCAGAAAATGGAGATGCAGCTCTCTCCCCATTCATTTAGATAGGGCCCTGGTCTTGTTAAGACCAAATAGCTGCCCGAAAGGTGTTTCCAATATGGCCACGAGTGAGAGGACTTGCCTAGAAGGACTTTGGCTACAGCCACACCTTATGATTTGAGTCAGACCGATAGTTTACATACACACTGATACAAAAGAACACCAAAAGCTATAAACACAGGTTGATACATTTACAAACATAAATACACATATTTTTGTCAGGTGTGAAACATGCTGTAAACCGAGAATAATTTCAAAATGGAAGTGAATTTAGTGTGACCACCCTTTGCCTTTAAAACGGCATCAGTTCTTCTTATGACACTTTGCTGCTAGGTTGTTCCAAACAACTTGGAGAACAAACTGCAGATCATTTGTGGATGTAAGCATCATCAATACTTCTGTCTCTTCATGATATCCCACAGAGACATGATGTTTAGATCAGGGCTCTGTGGCTCTCAGTGAACTGCCTTCTGCTACTGCGAAATATTGACTCAACATTCCAGCTGCTGCCATTTGTATGCACCCCAGTTCCTATGTTTTTGTGCATAGAGTCACTTGTCTCAATTTACACGTCATAGACATGTCTTTTTTGCTGCAACTGTTCCATGAATACCAATTATGGCCAGACTTCTCCAGAGAGTTGATGGGTGTACCTGGGGCCCACTTGTTCATGTGAGTTTTCAACATCTTCTGATTTCAGAAGGGAATAAGCTTGATGTGTTTTTCTTCGGCCGACCACTCCGTCTACGATCCTCGTAGCCTGTTTCATCGTGCTTCTTCAAAAGAGCTCGAACAGCAGATCCTGAAACCCCTGTCTGATTTGAAATCTTTGTATTGTAGAGACCTTACTGATGCAGTACCTTTAGTCTTGCTGCTGTGCTCAGTGTGCCATGGTGGATGACCTGTGATAGGAAACTGGCTTCCACACCAGCTTGGGAGCCATAGACATCATATAAGTAGACGGAACATTGACCCTACTGCCTACATGGCTCAGCACACAGCCATCGTCGATGTACCTACCACCTGGGCCTTGATTTCTACATCTGGTTGCTTATAATGCCATCTTGGATCCAGCAGTCCTATGATATTACGGCAGAACTTCTTTTTGGCGGGGGGGGGCACTATGTGTGTGAGGCAGAGAGATTATGCTCTAGCGTGAACTCAACTCCTCCAGCATAGCTAAACGACCGGTAACCAAGGCTCATGTTCAATGTGCTTTATTTCTCGGCCGTAGTGGAAGACGTGTGACTGACAACTGAGTTCAGAGTAAGGGTGCGTGCAATCTGGTACATCATCACCTTACATCCTCAGTGCACCTCAGGGGGTAGCACATGTTTGGCATTCCCATCTGGGTATCGTGTCTTGTCTGTGGGTCTCACTGGATTTCATGTTCCCTGCAACCTTGCAGCATGAAGGTGTGATCCGGCTGAAACCAGTCAGTCCTGTCACACATGAAACTGTCTCTCCAAAGTGGTGAGTTAATCAAGCTGTTTGTCTCTACTGACTCTTATTTTTAAGAAATGCTTTTGTGTGGGCAGAAGAGGGTGTGTGTGTGAGCATATCTACTGTATGTCTGAATAAATGAATGTGTGTAGGGCATTTGTGTGAGTGTTTGTATGGGAGGGCTTTGTGTTGGAATCATCAATAGCAATGTTCTATGGTACATACCTGAGCAGTAAAGCCCAGTGTTCAGTACCAAGGTCAACGACAGTGGCGTTCCCCCACAGAAAAGAAACGTTCAACAGCAGTCTCTGTTGTACCTGATCACTTGAGTAGCATGTGCCCAGTCAGCATACTTTCATCTTGACTCCATTCAATCTCTCCTCTTGATTGTCAGTTACACTCAGACAATGATTCATCAGAACCTTTGTTGGATTGAAGACAGTGACGTGAAAAGCTTTTGCAGGGTGTCAGTTTCAATGCATTTTATAAACATTGATAGTGTTGAGTGAGTCGATGAATGCTGTTTGGTGGAAGTCTTTTGTGCCAGTTTCCTCCTTCTGTAAGTGGAATAAAATAAGCATGCTACTAACAAGAACTTCAATGGGAATGTAAAGTGACAGAACACATAACATTTAACATTACATAAAATTCAGCCTGATACATTACAGGTCTTGATAATGACATTGTAGTTCCCAAAGCCAATAATCGTTGTCAGATCTGACTGAGCGTTCCCAGCTCATTTTCCAGTCGAGTCTGCCATCAATGAAGTCCTACGTTAACATATGTTGGTAAAATGAATGATCTGTCATTCCTTAACAAGGAGCTTGAGTTCTGTGGACTACTTAAATTAGTCAATAAACCGGGACTGTCACGTCCTGAATGTTCACGTGGATTTTACAACTGCACTCTAAATAGCAGACATATCAGTAGATGCTTACAGGAAAGCTGTCTCATCCAACCAGTTCTGCATTATGTTTCAAGAATGTCCATGTTGCTTTCCATTACAGTAGAACATGAATTCGTCTGCCCCCACAGGCATCACCCCTTCTTCTTCACCCCTTTTCTTTGGTTGATCAAAACTTAATAGCTCAGATGACGATTCCGTATGGCTCTGGTTTTTAAACCATAACCATGGATTCTTGCAGTACAGCTGACGGCGGCAGTTCTCTGGGCGAAAATGCCTTGTTGATGCCAGAGGTCAATGGCCAGACCACTTCGAGCTGATAGGAAGGCAACAGTAACTCAAATAACCACTTATTACAACAAAGGTATGCAGAATAACATCTCTGAACGCACAACACATCAAACCTTGAAGTGGATGGGCTACAACAGCAGAAGACCACGCCAGGTGCCACTCTTGTCAGTTGAGAACAGGAAACTGAGACTAAAGTTTGCACAAGCTCACCAAAATTGGACAATAGAAGATTGGAAAAACATTGCCTGGTCTGATGAGTCTCGACTGCTGCGACATTCGGATGGTAGGGTCAGAATTTGTCGTAAACATAAAAGCATGGACCCATCCAGCCTTGCATCAGCAGTTTAGGCTGATGGTGGTGTAATGGTGTGGGGGATATTTTCTTGGCACACTTTGGGCCCCTTAGTTACCAATTGAGCATCGTTTAAACACCACAGCCTACCTGAGTATTGTTGCAGACCATGTCCATCCTTTTCTGAGTACAGTGTACCCATCTTCTGATGGCTGCTTCCAGCAGGATAACGCACCATCTCACAAAGCTCAAATAATCTCAAACTTGTTTCTTGAACATGACAACGAGTTCACTGTACTCAGATCTCAATCCAATAGAATTGAGATCTGAGTACAGTCACCAGATCTCAATCCAATAGAACATCTTTGGGATGTGGTGAAATGTAAGATTAGTTGGATGTGCAGTCAACAAATCTGCAGCAACTGCGTGATGCCATCATGTGAACCAAAATCTCTGAGGAATGTTACCAGCACCTTGTTGAATCTGTGCCATGAAGAATTAAGGCAGTTCTGAAGGCAAGAGGGGGCAAACCCGGTACGAGCAAGGTGTACCTAAGAAAGTGGCCGGTGAGTGTATGTCGATAGTTTTAAATAAGTTAACAGATAAAGTTAAACAGTTTGAAGAGATGCAATACATGCCTGTGTTTTTTGTTTTTAGTATGTCCTTTTAGATCCTATATTTGACCCCTAGTGGCAGTGTGGCACAGTGCTTCGACGCAGTTATTCCGTGTTTGTAGATCAGCGGTTCTCAACATAGACGTCACATATACTGTACATAGACAGAACAGTGAGCGCTACTGCCTACTGGCGCTGACGAGAAATACGGCGCCCATCTTTGAGTGGTGATCCGCTCCACTCACTGTAATGCGTTTGGATGGAGCAATGAACTGTCAGGGCATTTAAAATTCATCATACCTCTCTGAATACCACTGATTTTCACACGTTTTCTGTCATACGTGTAGCTATAATAAAAGACACAGATCGTTTGGCGTGCTTTACTGTTAAGCCAACTATGAATAAATAACAATAAAAATAATAATAATAATAATAATAATAATAATAATAATAATAATAATAATAACAACCTTT
>JAOTIX010000082.1:8308746-8318967 GCA_027123715.1 Gaidropsarus macrophthalmus | reverse complement strand
TGTGTGTGTGTGTGTGTGTGTGTGTGTGTGTGTGTGTGTGTGTGTGTGTGTGTCTCTGTGTGTGTGTGTGTGTGTGTCTGAAGTCCGGTTCTGTGTGACACATTCCGGGGTGGAACTGTCTGTCAGCCTCACGCGCTTTGACAGCGCGCGCGTCTCCGAAAGCTGCGGGTTCACATCATATTAATTCCCCTAAAAATGTTTTGATTCAAAGTAGTTTGTATTTTATGTTGCCAAGGGCAATCGAAAAAGAGCTATTGCCGGTAGTGCAGTCAGTGGAGCGCGCGGGCCCAGAGGCGATAACGGTATTTAAGCAGCGGAGAGTAGCCTCGGGCAGCGGCGCGAGCGGCGGGCGGGATCACACGCGGAATCAAGCGCCTTTTACGAGTTTGCCGCGAAAATTAAAGAAAAAGAGACACGGGCCAAATGTCATTCCGCTCCGAATTTAACAACAGTGTTTATCGCTCCAGTCACGAGACAGCAGCGGAGCCCGCACAAAACCCGCCAAAAAAACCCGATGTCGTCACAGAAGAGCGGGAACTTATCGCAACGCCACGTGCTCACGCCGTTACGGGCACGCGCCGGACGGAACCAGATTCTGATTGGGCCTACGACCGGGGCTCGCGGGAAGGGAAGCCCGGCTGATTAAAACACAGACGAGTCCTACCCGGTAGGATCCCGAGTCTTGAGTGGGTTTCTTTTGAAAAAAGGGTGGATGTGAATATTCATGGCGCCAAAGCCGCAGTCAGAAAGAACAACATTAATATGATCTCTGCTGAATTCGGGGCCCCGCTCGGCATTAGCATATCAAAGCGTCCGCCCGGGGCGAGAGAAGCTATCGATACTGGAGCCGGGACGTAAAGCAAAGATTATTGGTTGTGATGGTTGGAGCGGGCTGAGCTCAGGGCGAAATACGGCACACCATTAACCGAAAGTGATAGCGGAGGGATTCCCGCGTCAATCCGCGAGAAAGCCCCCCCAACACCGAGGCGGGGTTGATGAAAAATTAAACCCGAGATCTCACATCTCTGCTTTTTACGGAAGCCCATTCCCGCCAGTCACAAAAAACACAACCCCCATTATGAGGTAAAATGTCATTAGACTTTTTATCTCAAATATCATTTTTCTCATTATTTCATTTATCTCGTGAGACTTTTTATGTCATCATTTTGAATTTTGATCGAGTCATTTCGACATTTTATCTCATAATTTCGACTTTTTATCTCATAATTATGACTAAGAATTGGGATTTTTTTACTGGCGGGAATGGGCTTCCATACCCCTTTCTGGAAGGCAAAAAAAACAAAAACCGACACATGTGTGTGTGTGTATAGCAGAGAGACAGAGCCCCCCCCCCTCCCCAACTGGCTTTGGAGCTCGCGCAAATCTATTCTGGGCAAAAAACCCGACTTGTGAGGAAATGAGTTGGCCTGTGATGCCATCATCCGCACCGGGTCGGCATGAAATCATTCAACAGTCGGTTCACCTGAAACATCACCTGGGGTTCATTGTACAATACATAGGAGCGCACTGCGCATGCTCAGAGAATGCTGATTAGGGTTCGCGTATAGGCTAATGTGCGCTCGGAACTCACAGGCTGAGAGAGAGGGCTGCCATATTGCTCGTTCGGTATCGGTAACCATGGTGTCATTTAATTTAGTACTCGTTTTCGAATAATTAGGCCTACTTATAATTATTTTCATTTTATACTATTTCAATTAGGCCTACTTTCTACCCACAATTACAAATATGTAATAGTCCATTAGTCAGACTAATTGTCTTCCCAAATGCATATCTAGGCGATCTATCCCAAATAATAAAGAATAATACAAATAAGGCTTTGCACAGTAGATTTTAGATGAGATAAAGCTAAACGTATAAAAGATAAGATTCGTCATAAGCCTACCCGGATGTAGTATAGCATATCAGGCTAAAGCACATTTCTTAAACATCTTAGAAAAACACTCTTTAGTTCTGTTGAGCGTTGAATGACAAGAGCTGTCAGTCTTAATGAGGTAAAAGGAAACGTATCTGCGTGTTTTGTGTGCACGTGTGTGTGTACACCTGTGTTTGTCTGCGCGTGTGTACCTGTGTGTGTGCGTGCGTGTGTGTGTGCATGCGTGTGTACGGGGTAGAAAGGGCGTGTTTCCCCTTCACATGTTGACAGCAGACAGCAGCGTTGTGTCTGTGTTGCTATCTGTTCGCTGTCTTGTTGTGTCAGTTGCTGCTGTGTGTTCGCGGCCCGCGGTACAACAATACACTGAGCGGAGGCCTACCTCTGCGGATGACGCCCCCTTGGCCGTTGAGCACCAGCCCACATTGTGCTTCCACGGAGCCCTGCGGTGAGACAACGGTACATTAATATCATAATAACAGCCGCACACGGCCAACGCGTCACTGTGGTGATGCATGGAAAATGGCAAACACGCGAACTATAGCAAGCCACCAAACAAAGGCTCCAAAAGAGGACGTTACAGACTCTCGGTTAACCTGATGGGGTATATGCTGTGTAACCTGTTAACGCAATTTGGGAAAATACGGCGCTGGTTATCAACAATGTCATCAAAAGAGAGGAACACGAGCCTTTATTCAGAAAACAGTTAATCCCTCGTGTGAGCCTCGAGGCCGGTCCTTGGTTCAACCGGGCCCCGCGTGTGCGGAAACCCCCCAGATTAAAAATAACGCGCTGAAAGAGCCTTGTAGCGCTTCCTTAACCAACTCCGGCTCTGTTTTTAGCCTTTTTTATGCCGAAGCTAAAGTGATTATAAAATCAATATACAAAACGCAGAGGTCTTGCATGAATTAGCTTTGTGACGAGCGAAAGGTGTGGCAGCTGCTTTTGTTCAGCGTGAAAATCTCTTTACGCGCTTATAGATGCGACAGTGTTGCACGAGACTGGGCGCATCTGTTCTTTTACATCCACCTCCTGCAGGCCCAGGTTCACGTGCCGTTTCTTTATTTATTCTTCAAAAGGACCCACTTGTTTTATATGAGCGTGCGTGAACGTGCGTGCGCGCGCGTGTGTGTGTGTGTGAATAGCCACAAAAAACACCTCTTTTGTTCAGATCATATGCCTGCAATATAAACTAAGAAACACCGACAGCATATCCTATAGTGAAAAGTTTATAAAAATATTATTTTGTGTATATTGAACTTGTTATGCCTACAGAAACATAACGTTGCCTTTTGGTTGCAATATTGTAATTTAGTTATTATTGATATTATTGGAAAGAGTGATCTTATTATTTGTAAAAATGATTCTCCACAATATTGCTAATTTCAAAAACTAATATTTAATAAAACTATCACGTTTGTATTTAATTATGAATGGACTTAAACAATAGCCTGATAAATGTGCTTATTCCTATTCCTCCAATTATTATTATGATAATGATTATTGTTGCAATATTAATATTATTGGTATAATTAGCATTAGCATTATTATTATTAATTATATTATTATTTGAATTATAAAGCTATTATTAATAATATTTGTGTTGTTATTAGAATTATTATAATTTATTATTAGCCTAGCAGGTGTCCTTATTATTTTATCATTATGGTCAGATCATAATACTATGAAGGCAACGATAATATTAATAATTATTATAATTACTATAAACACTATAACTAATATTATTTTGTCCCTTCTATATTATTCCTCATATTATTATTATCGTCGTTGGTGCTGCTATTGTTATTAATTTTCCATTCTTTTTTTATTATTATAAATTATCACGTGATAATTTTCAATTATTATTATAAGTGTTGCTTATAATGATAATTCCTTACTCATCAAGTGATGCAAGTGAACTTCATAATATCGGTATATCACCGTTTACCAAAATAATTCGTCAGCAGCGTATGGTAAAACCTTTCTTAACCATGGACGTTTTTAACTAAAGATCAGATGTCGCTGCATAAATAACGACGTTGATTGACGTTAAGTCTGTAATTGGATAAACTACGGTGCTTTACGACGCTCGAGCTGGGCATTGTGCCTTGAACCCCGATCCGTTAATCCGCCCTTTACCGGAGAATGGAGAACCAGCGGCTTTTCTCTGCCTCAGCAGACAGAGGGACACACGCACGCAGACACACATGCACACGCGATCAGTGTGTCTTGGTTTTCATCTCAACAATTTCTATACATCGAAAAGAATTATGTAAAATATGGGTCACGTGACAATCTGGTAAATATGAAAGGCTGATCTCACAATAGAATTGTATAGACTCTCAGTCAATTAACCTTTAGAAACGGGCCTTTTCAGAGGCAGGGCGCCCGTGTGGACTTGACTCCGTCTGCTTGAATGAAATACATTCGCTGTTTTATTTTTGAACACGTCAAAATATCTTAACAAGCTCGGAAATACCAGGCCGTCTGACCCAGTGCCATGCAGAAACCACGGCTGGTGTTTTTATTGGTGCCAGACATTAGCCCTTAGACTATGCTAACCTACTGGTCAGTTTACAAACAGACGGCAGGCAGACATCTTGCCGCTGCCCTTCTGCTGGAGAATGGATTTATAACGCTGAGACGTTGGAAATAAATGTATTGCCAGAGCGGTAGACGTGGGGGCAGTGAATGGCTGCAGAGGTTTGAGGCACTGAGCCTTCGGGTATGGCTTTCAGGGGCTTTGGGGGTCAGGTGTGCTTGGTGGACTAGCCTAGCTTGCCTTTCCACGTAATGTGGTGGGTAACTGCTAGCCTTTAGGCTACAGGCAACGTCGACCAGCAATGAGAAGGGGGAGAAGAGTGGAGATAAGCAACACAAAATCAAATAAATTATAAAAATGAAAATAAATGAAAATAAAATAAAAAATAAAAATAAAATAAAGTAGGAAAAGGGAGACCCGAGGTATACCTGGATGTCGTCTGCCCCGGGCGGAGGCAGACCCAGGCCGGCCGCGGGCAGCAGCCGTTGGTCCGCGTGGTGCATGCCGTAGGCCTGCGAGCCATGTGACGTCATCAGCGACAGGTCATGGCGGCGGTACGCGTCGAGGCAGCCGAGCTCGCGCCGCTGCTGCTCGTCCAGACACGAGGACTTGAGCGCCGAGCGCGCGTTGTGCAGGTTGATGAAGTCGGCCGGCTCCCCGTGGTGGATCTGCTGGTAGTAGGCCTGGCCCGAGTGCAGCGAGTTGAGCCCGTAGGCCTCCGGGGCCACGGCGGGATGGGAATGCTGGAACTCGTAGTGGAAGGACTGGTGGTGCAAGGGCGTGTACTGGTGGTTGGCGGAGAAATACGGCGAGGCGAACTCCGTGGCCGCTGCCGCCGCCGCCGACGGGTAGGTGAGCGGGGAGGAGGAGGAGTAGGCGACCGAGGAGTTGGCCACGGACTCCAGGCAGCCCAGCTGCATCAGACGGTAGCTGTTTGATCCGTCGTGACGTATCTGCGAGCGGTAAAATAAAAGAGACGGTTGGGTTGGGGGGGGAATATGAGCCGTGTCGTTGACGTTCAGCGAGTGTCTCCTCGCGCAGCGGCGGGTTTAGCCATGCCTCCCCGAAAAACACGCTCAAACAGTACAAAAAAAAGAAAAAGTCTTAAAAAAAGAAACCCACACACACTCGACTCACACACAAAGCGGTTCTTCGCTTAAACCACCTGAAGGAGATGTCATTTCCCACCCAGGAGCTGAACGCTACGACGGCAACCGGCGCAGTTGGTATTTTTTTTCCCTCGTCGTTTCTTTCGTTCATTTTCTTTTTTTGTGGTGGTGGGGGGGGGGGGTGGCTGTCAACTCCTTGCAATTTTTTAAATCGTCGCGGTGTTATATAGTATTATTACCGAGCAGTTGGAAAGTGAACCAGCTCTCGCTTCCACAGTGGATCGCGACAAGAGAGGGACTCCTGCTTTCGGGTTGAAATGTTCTAATCACCCCGCCGCACAGTGCACACAACCCGATGTTATTTCCCTCTAATAAAAAAAAATACAAAATAGAAAAAACAGATCTTACCGGCATGCAGAGCTAGTATGCGAGTCGCTGCACCTCAGAGTATAGCCTACATGTTTGTAATGCATTCGCTATGATTATAAATAACAATTCTGTAAATCGTTGTGAAATTCAATTTAGCCGTTTCTGATTATTTGACGTCAATTTCCACTAACGATGCTATAATACTTCAACAATCAAACGAGTCCATTAACCAAAGTGAAATTAATTACCTCGGCGTCGTGGACTAGTCCGGGAAAGGTTGCTGACATTGTGCTTTTTTTTCCAAAGTTACCCCCGTTTTCCGTCCTCTCCGATCGAAATATAAAAAAAAATACTTTAAAATCCAAAAAATCCCAGAGAAATAAAAGTCCCACGCGCACTCGATAAGGGCGGAAAGCTGATGGAGCGCGAGCGTCTCCCCTCTGCACGGATGGGGCTGGCTCGCGGATTTTGTACTTGCAGGGTATTTCTCGGCTGATGTCGTAGGTCCCCTGGTAATATAGAAGTTCTGAAAATTAAGCATCAGCACTGAGGAATGGGAGGACAATAGACGGAGCGGAGCATCCCAGGAGACACGGAATAAATATTGTATCTTCGGCTTAATAAGGAACCGACTTCTTCTTTCAACATTTTTCCTCGCTTTTCTTGGACATTTTCATTTTGACCAGTTTCTGTATCCATACGTCGTTCAGTTCGGTTTAATTCCTTTTTTTAAATAACCACCGCTTTCCCCTAACACGTTTACACATTGTATGGATTTTCGACAGAAATGTAAGTTTGTTTTGAAATATTAATCATTCATAATCTTAAGGTGCAAACAATCGTAGGCAAATGTATTTAAGATGTGAATGTTCATATTCTTACAGAAGAACATTAATAACGACCTTTTTCGTTTTTCTTCAGTTATCTTCTTTGAATCTTATTTTCTTTTGGAATTGTGACATTATTTTGATATTTAATATAATTTGAAAATCAGTGTTTTCAGAAAGAGTACGGCAAGGTTTCATTATTTCTATTGGAAAATGGACATTGTATTATTACAATAATGCAAACAAAATAGGTATTTAATTGTAGAATGTTCAACAGGGGTTTGTTTAGGACTAGGCCTTCATATTTATTTTATTTCAGCATGTTTGTATTGTGAATTATTATTCCCATAATAGGCTACGCTTACATGGATATATTTAGACTATTATATTACTACATCAGTTTTATTTGATCATATTTTGTTTCATAATGTTATTATAGTTATTATTTGTATTATTTTGATAATCATAAAATCACTATTAATATAACTAGTATGATTATGAAGATGATGATGATGACGATTATTCTTATTATCAACATTAATATTGTATATGATCGTGAGGAAAATAAATACAGGCTATAATATGCCTAATATGTCTTGTTGCATGCAAGTACGGTACTGGCTTGTGATGAATAGTTTATTTTCGTTCATCGGTTCTGCTTTGACAGTGAAAACACGACAGACACATCCCACCGTTTGTATTGTTTTGGGTTTGCGTCTGAAGCGAGGCTCCAGGGCTTGCTCTGTTTTAATATTCACTTTGCTCTGCGCGATTATCAATCAGTCGGTCGGTCTCGCGCCCTCTCAGCTGCGCTCGAGGTGAATCAGATAACTCAACACACCCGCTCTGCTGTTTGAGGGAGAAGAGGCAGGATACGGAAGTGTTGATTAAGCCTTTATGTTGTCTCATGTAAAATAATTATAAGACCATTCGTCTCGGTTTGAACAGGCCTTTTATGCCCATGACGTCTGACAAAAGTGTGCTCTAGACGAATAGAGGCTATATACATTCAAACGAAAATAAATACCATTATGACATGGATGTGTGTATGGTAGGGGGTAAATCAACGAGGCTATACCCGTTTCCCTCGCTACAGCAACCAACCCATCAAGCCAGCCAGTCATATTCTACCAAACGAAGTAGAAGGCAGTGCTTCCGGTCACGCTCTGCCGAGACAGCTCGAGAGGAGACGCGACGTGGAAGGGGGTGGGGGGAGAGGCGCGAGGTGAAGAGGAGAGTGGAGCTCGAGAGAGCTCTCTGCTTCATCACGCGCTTATCCTACCGGGGAACGTGCATAACCACGCGCGAGCCGCGCGCATTCCGGCGATGAAGATGGAAAGAGGATGTCGGAGGCTGAGAGAGAAAGCAGGGCAGACAGGGCGTTTTCAGAGTAAAAGCCCTCCAGCCTTCCTTTAACCCGACTTATCCCGGCGTTATTACTCTGGGCGCGCGCACCGAGCGCGTAGTGCACGCTCTCCCCTTTCTCCACTATATGCCTCCAACCAGCGTCATCTACGTCATCAATGCAATGTGCATCTAGAGGCGTATCGGAGGCGCCAATCGATGGCAATTCAGAATTAGGTCTCAACAGGGGATGTTTTGGAAGTTTTCCTTTCACGCTGTTCCTGTAACCAATTGGACGACGACGTGTTATTAAAATGCGCACGTCTGTGCGCCGACGCCGTGACGCGGTTATTAACTGCACTTTAATTAAGGGACTATTTCTTCCACCCATCTGTTCCTAATCCTCGTGGATTTAAATGCTTAGACCGGTAATAGTCATCAACAACAACAGCACACAACCGCCCGTATGCGCCACCAGTCCCTCCAATCATCATACTAATTGCGCTGACCTTTTGACAGTGATACGTCGCGCCGCAACAGTTTACACCGCCATGCAGTTGATTGCACTTTTCAACAAGTTCCCGATGTATTTATAAATGAGTGGAAAGACCGCTTCTCGTGTGAGATGATGGAAATAAATTAAATACATGGTTGTGTTTTTTAGTGGGATGGGGTGTGAGTAAGGATTGTGCAACACAACAGTGTGTGATATTGAATGCGACACGTTTAGAGACAGATTTGTGTCCTCAACGTCACCGTCAAGCGGAGTCACCAGTTGCAACGCAGACCGTGATAATGGGGCTTAACGTGGGCGACTAGAGCCGCTTCACCCCAGTGCTGGGCGCGCAGCACCAGATGCGCAGTGATCTCAGGGCCGGGCCAAGTCCATCTGCCGCCCGGGAGGCAGGGAAAGGGTTGAGGATGCGGCCCCTAAACCCCTTTAAAACCTCCTCTACTGTATATGCCCAAAGGCAAGCGGTGAGATGGACACCAGAACGCTACGCAACAAACGCTGATGTGTTGGATCCATTTTTTGGATTCAAAACAAGAATTTCGTGGCTGGAAATCAAAAGTCAATATCATTTCGATGCACCCAATTAAACAATGCATGTGTCCAACTTATTATATTTTAATTAGTTATTAATCTGATTAATTAATAAAATATTAACACAATATAAAAATATTATTATTTATATATTTTCATCTGAAAACAGACACAACATTTAATGTAAAGGATATACGCTGATATAATCGGCAACTCAATAGCTGGCCCTCTGGCACAGAGACCAGTAGGCCTGTAAACGGTTTGATGGGAGTTATATCAAATATGGTCACCTGGGCCCTTCTTCATCTTTCACATTTCTCAGAAAGCGTCAATACTATTATGGCGATGTATATAGGCCTAATAACATGCATAACACCGACCACGTTCACAGAAGACACCCACATCAACACGAACACCCAACGCATAGGCCTGCAACTAACACAGTGGTTCTCAAATGGGGGTACGCGTACCCCTAGGGGTTCTTTGGAGTACTGCAAGTTCTGTTTTCTTCATGTTTTACTTTTAATGTTCATGTTTACACTTCCAAAAAAACCGCATAGACATTATTTATGTTCATTTACTTTTGTTTTCTCCACAAAACAAATGTGTTGTGCTGTTGAAAGGGTTCTCAACTGAAAATAATATCTTAGAGGGGTTCACTAGTAGAGTTTGAGAACCACAGGTCTATCAAAATAGGCGGGCTGATATTGGTATACTATTTTTTTTGCCGTGCCTGTTGCGCGCATGCGCTGCTTGGCCTCGCTCAGGAGCATGTCTGCGCTGTGGCGAATAATAATCAGCCCATGCCCCGTCTGCATCCCCACAAACAGTGTAGCCCCATTCATATGCCCGAGGGCGTCCGTTAACTCCGACCGATAGGCCTACCTTTCCCTCCCGGGGCCAAGGGCCAGCCATAATACCGACGCTGACAGTATAAACGCAGCCCAACACACACCCCCCACCCCCCCCCCCCCCCCCACAAGTAGGTTTTTCGCGAATAAAAAACAAAAAAAAAAAAAAAAAAAAAAAAAAATAAAAATATGGTGGGGGTGCACCAAAAAACAAGGGGGGTGGGAGGCCCGGGTGTAATTATA
>JAOTIX010000082.1:7507489-7519937 GCA_027123715.1 Gaidropsarus macrophthalmus | reverse complement strand
CCTCAGAACGCTAGTGGTTGAGGAGGCTCTCTACTCCTTGATCAAACTTCTTGTTCATAAATACTGATCAACTCATTAGTCATCAAAGTTTCAATCTCTTTAATCATATAGCTCATAAAAACTTCCATAACATAAAGACTAGTCAGAATAAATGTAACTTGAGGGATGGACTGTCCCTCTGATACAGATGCACACATTCTGACACAGCCAGAGATCAATCCTAGTCCTATGAAATCACAACATAAAAATACATGGGCAGAAGCCCCAAATAAATACTTCAATTCAAAAGTCATTCAATTATTATGGCAGATGAGAAAAGTATTGCATGCCCATATGGTAGAATATGCAGAAATACATGATTCAATGATTCAATTTGATTTGATTATACTACATTGATTCCAAGATTTCAACGATGAGGCACGGGGGGGGGGGTAGTTAGACACAGTTAGTATCGGCCAAATGAGAGGGTTATAAATATTTAAGCAATGAACGTAGCCGAAGTGATGGCCATCCATAATTCACCTCACAAATATAAGATGACAGTAAGCAAGCTGAGTCCAAGCAGGAATGGACCCAACGGCCACTTCATCAAGCAGACAGAAAGCAACGTATTCATCTGGACAAACGCACTCTGGAGTGGCCACCGCTGTTCTTGAAGTGAAGGTTCCCCAGGGAATCCAGTCACCCTTTGGTGAGTGTGGTGCACTCTGTGTGGACCTTGTAAGTTGCAGAGGTGCCCGAAAATGCCATAGGCCTACGTCGGTATGCGCTAACATAGTTCACACACTCGTTCTCGATCGGGAAGCCGAGCAGCAATGACATGAAGGAGATCACCGATACCTCGGTGATACCTGTTCGCCAGGCCCCCACAAAAGACAAACCAGCGACCGAGCACCTGAAATGCTAAGCCGTCAGATCTTAGGTCAAAATAAAAGACATTCTCCACAACATGAGGAAGTGTGTACGTGTTTAAACTAAATGAATGGTTTACAGTTGAATGACAAGCGTTCACGGGTGAATGCTGTGCAGGTCTATATATATCAAGAGACCAAAGGCCTATTGACTTCTCTATGACAGACCTTCATGTGTCGTGAATGCATCTTGGAAGCGAAACATCTATTTTGGGCTAATATCCGTCATAATCGCATCTCTCCCCAGATGGATTTATAATGCCAAATGTGAACTTCTTGTTCAGTAAGCATTGAAAATCATGCGTGTCAGAATTAGGCAGGTGTAGCTCTCTCTCTCTCTCTCTCTCTCTCTCTCTCTCTCTCTCTCTCTCTCTCTCTCTCTATCTCTATCTCTCTCGCCCTCTCTCTTTCCAGCCTCAGGGCCCAACAGCATGGTGGGAAAAATCGAGCGAGAACACAAAGGCTTATTGCCCTTTCCTCTTTTCTTACACTCAGCAATTACTGTCTCCCTGGATGCTAACACAATGTACTCTCAGCGCATGTTATAGGCACAGACACACAGACCTCCATTAGCATGGTGCTTCTGTGTGAACATGTGTACATGTGTGTACATGTGGGTGTGTGTCATCACCCCTTGGTCTCGGTATGATCTACTGAACAGAATAGTCAAGCAGACAGAGTATTCCATAGTCATGTTCTATTTGAAACTGAAACTGAAGAATGTATTTACATATATATTATGTGTATCACCAAATAAAGACCTACTGCATCTCTGGGTAGGTCAGTGGTCCTGCATGAAGGCTGAGCCAGCTCCAGCCTTAGA
The DNA here is from genome assembly GCA_027123715.1 of Gaidropsarus macrophthalmus. NCBI lineage: Eukaryota > Metazoa > Chordata > Actinopteri > Gadiformes > Gaidropsaridae > Gaidropsarus > Gaidropsarus macrophthalmus. The sequence continues at coordinate 7,518,203 of JAOTIX010000082.1, read as the reverse complement.
GCATGCTTATGTTATGCTTAAATGTTATTTTTAGATTTGAAATTGTCTGTCCTGAAGCCCTTGATAATAAGATTTCCTCAACGAGTTTATTTATAAAAGAAGAACAATGGTGATTGTATTATGTTTGAAATGTTTGTAAAAGAAGAAGAAAAGTGTGTTGTGATACTTTTTGAAAGGGTTACAATGACGTGTAAAAGTCTGATCTATTTCAGTCAATCATTGTCGAGAAACAATCAATGGAAATTGAACTGAATGTCCTTTTTTAGCTTCTAAACTGACCACATTGAGACGATAACATGTGATTGATTCAATGCGACTATTGAAATCACCACTGGTCAGATTTGAACGCTGAATACGCTACTTTATGTTTTTGCCAAGCGATTTGAAAGAAAGCGCTGTGATTGGTTGTCGCTATGATGCGCTGTGATTGGCCGTTTCCGCGGCGCCTCCTACCTTCCTGTAGACGATCATGTTGGGGGAGTCGTCGTCGGGGTCCAGGCTGGCCACCAGCGACTTCAGCGAGCGCAGCGGCCGGCGAGCGGCCGGCGCCAGCCGCGGACTGCCCTCCTTGCTGCCCCCGGAGCCCTCCGAGGCCTCGTCCTCCTCCTCCTCCTCCTCCACTTCCTGTCGCTGCTCCTCCTCCTCTTCCTCCTCCTCTTCCTCTTCCTCCGCCCCCAGGCTTTGCTTGTGCTCCGGTGCGTCGGCCATCACGGGGCGATCGCCTCCTCTGCGGTCTGTCTGTTTTTGACCGTTTCCCCCCCAAACCCACTTCTTCTGCCTCTGGTCTGCTCGTCGTTTTGCTCTGAGGTTTTCCGGGTGGCGTCCTGCTGTGCGGTGGGAGGCGGGGGGGAGGGGAGAGGGGGAGGATGGAGATCAGTTGGGGAGATAGTGAAACACATCTGTAAAGTGTGCTCCCATTGGTGGTGGAATGATTACATTCCTACATGTGGGAAACACTTAAGAAAGAAAAGCGCGACAGGCCCCATGCGCTGCCAAGCTAAACTTATGACCACTAAAGTGGTGAAGTAATGGATACCTGCTTGACTTCCAACAGGCAAATAGACACAGATAATATATGCATGTGTTCTTACTGTGCACACGACAATAAACACTGAATCATGATGATATTAATTACACACATATGGACTGTATTGATATAGCACCTTTTTCACGACAATGATTTACAATGAATACCTCACATTCATACACACATTCACACACCGACAGTGGGGTTAGGTGTCTTGTTCATGGACATCACTCAGCTAGGAGGAGCCGGGGGTTCGAACTGGCAACCTTCCGGTTACTGAACAAGCCGCTCTGCCCTCTGAGCCACTGCTGCCCCCAGTATTCATGCATCCATTCATTGTTCCTCATTTTGCATTGGTGATTAGCAGCCGTCATTATTTGCGCTCACCGGACAGTTGTGCTCTTTGTTCTAGAAAATGTTGTTGTTTAGGCAGCAAACATGTGGAGGAGCTTCATATCAAAGGACAGAATCGTGTGAATTTGTCACATTTTCTGTGCAGTGTGGAATTCCCTGACTACAATTTGGGGTTTGATGAGCGACATCAGCCGGCTGAGGTGAGGGGAACAGATGGCAGAGCTTCACTCTCTGAAGCCCTGCTGTCTGCAATGCCAACTATACTATGGTTATATATATATTACATTATCATAGCATGGTTAACAGTGACATCAAAGTGAACTGCTATGGATTCCTATTCGATGAGAGAGAGAGAGAGAGAGAGAGAGAGAGAGAGAGAGAGAGAGAGAGAGAGAGAGAGAGAGAGTTGTCATTAAACATAAGAGTTGTCATTAGAGAGAGAGCGATGGAGGGAGGGCACGAGTACTTAAGTACCATGTCATGAGGTACCTAAGATCAATGTGTGTGTGTGTGTGTGCGTGCACGCGCACGTGTGTGCATGTGTGTGCTCATGTGGGTATTTGTGTCTACATGCGTACTTTCTAAATCCAGCGTGTTTCGGGAAACATATAGTCAGTAGTAACATGTTTATAACAGCGTGTATAACCTATACTCTAACCATGGGCTCTATCACGGTATTTCATTATACCAGGGAATTTAGAAACACAGATGGTGAGATATTCAACACCCTATTAGTCATCCTTCTCTTCTTATTAATACCATTTTTACTGTTACTAATCTATTCTGGCTGAGGATCAAGACCAGAGGTTTCATCAGGATATGCTGTATAATGAAAAAGTCATAAATAAGGTATGAGCTGTCGCATTGCTGCTGAGACTGAAATAGGTTCGTCTGCCAACGATTGGTGGCTGGCCCGAGTCGGCAGGCTGGCCGGCGTTTTCAAAGTTTTCCGCTAATGCCCAGAACGTCCCGACATCAAACCTGAAGACTGCACTCACAGCAGCACCACCACCGCTGCTGCTGTGTTGGTGTATGAAAACCATCACAACTCTCAAACGCAGTTGATGTTGATTGTATCTTTTAAAGGTTATTTATTTTCGTTATTCAACAGATATTCAAGCTCCGAATCACAATGGATAGTTGCAAAATTTGCCCAAATCAATGTTGTCAGTGTAGGTTTAGTACTCTGTATAGCTATAGTATAGCTATACTATAGCTATACTATAGCTATAGTATAGCTATAGTATAGCTATAGCTATAGTATAGCTATAGTATAGCTATAGTACATTCATTAAAGAGGAACTATGCAACTTTGTTGGCTATATTCACCTTAATTTTAAAGGTTAAGAGTCGTGTTGGTTCTATAACTCTTTATGGGGGGATTGGTGGCTGTTACTCCCCCTATCGCTTCTGGGCGGAAAAAGGGAAAATGCAAGTTTGCTTCTCCGGTCCACGATGAAACCGGACGTGACTCAACAAACGTTTTGAGCTGCTTTACGGCAGTACACCCCCAAACACGGAATCGGCTAACAGACTGGCGAGCAGATTGAACGCATACCTCGGACACGGCTCCATGCATTTGACGGCTTTGTTGAAAACAAATGCTCATGGCTGGCGTCAAAGTGGGCGGGTTGTTACGACAGTGTTTTAAAATATACATTCCGAAGCTGCTCTGTCGTCCAGGGAATTACAGGAATGGATGGTCTGACACAAATCTCTTGAAGAACTTTAGAGAGTAAATGTGTGAGCTATGCTGTGGTGCAGAAGCCACGCCCTTTCCAGCCTCTCTTCCACTTCAGTTTACCTACATTAGGTTAAACATTCTCTTAAAAAAACGCAGATTACTGCATGTTGAATACCAAGTCAGTTTTCCTGAAGTTAAGAAGATACTTCAACACAAGTCCAATCCCCCCAGAAGAAGTTTTGTGGTTCACCAGAAGGATTTGCCAACTGCAGTTCTGTGTTTATATTCCCAACTCAACACTTGGTTTCAGCAAAAGGCACAACTTCATAGGGGCAGAAGAAAAATGATCAAACTCCCATCATGCATTGGGATGTCGGTTCACAGGTCGTCTTCTCACTGTTGCAATATCTATCTTTGCATCTTCAACTTTGACGAACATCTCTACGGTCATTCGATATATTCAGCTGTGGTCTGTGTTTACTCAACCACAGCAGGATCACAGATTCACCTACACATAATATTATCGGTTTTCCACGTCTATTGAACATGTCCCTGACGATAATAGCGACTTAACAAAGTAGTCTACCGGTAAGTTGATTGCCTCGCCTTGTTCCCGCTTCTGCATTGTGCATGGTCCTGTCCTCCAGGCCTGCAGCGCTACATCTCAACTGAGTCCGTCTCCCGTCACGTTCTCCGTCACGGTCTGCCCTGCAGCCATTGTTTGGTAGAAGCGTTGTGGAAAATTGTTTACCATAGCAAACATTGGATGGCTGTTTTGTTCTTATCCAACAGACATTATTCACACAGACAGACAGAGACACACACACACATACACACACACGCGCGCACACACACACACATACATGCACACACGCACACACACACATCTCCAAGCAGTTTAGTTAATGTAACTGTGTAGTATCGTCCATCATCGAGGGGCTGCAATTAAAGTTGAAATGAGCCAAGCTCTTTTTACTCCCGACTCCCACTAACACAAGTGCGCGCGCACACACGCACACATGCACACACACATGCACGCAAACGCACACGCGTGTGCACACACGCATGCACGCAAACGTGCGTGTGTGTGTGTGTGTGCATGTGTGTGTTGCGCGTCCTGTAAAACATCCATTCTCGAACTGTCAGGCAAAACCTGACCGAAAAAGGGAACCGCTTGACGCCTCCTCAGCTGAGGATGCTCACCGCGGAAGCGCAGTCCGCCGTACGTCAGTTGCTCTTTGCCTGTAATTAGTTTAACTTTATCATTCTCTTAAAATCCACCCCCTTAGCAATCCGTTCAGAAAATAACCTTACCGTAGCAAACAAAGTCGTTCTTACGTCGTTTATCCCGTGTTCTCTGCTTCCCGCCCGACACACGCGCACTACTCCCCGTTCAGCTTTCTGACAGCCAATAATATTAGTCACCCCAGGTTGACGGGCGTTCAGTCACTCCCTGTGGAGCAGAGAGACACAACGAAGGCGCAGTAGTGGAAGACCCGGCAGGAGGTGGAGGTATCTGCAGGAGTGAGTGGGCCAGCTGTGCAGAGGGGTGATGGTGTCGGTGTAGCGCCAGCTGCAGTGAGCGCCCTTCCTTCTGTCGAGCACACGCACAGACACGTGGGTGGGCTGACTCCCTGAGCCCGGAGCGGCGTGGTTCGTGGTTCGTGGTTACGGTGCGTGTTCGGATGCCACCGTGACAGAAATGTCCCAACCCGTTGGGAATGAGTTTTACTGCCGCTAATTAGAATGAATTCTTAATGATGAACTTTGCGATCAAAAGTGAAGTGTGTTGTTGAACCATCTTCATTCCACTTTGTAATGACCATATGAAAGAAGCAATATACAAAATATATTACAGTGATAAAATAAAGAATTCAAACATTAAATATATACATTGGATTGTATGGTGCACTTAGACAGAGCGTATGTAATGTATTGAGGAAAGTTGAATTTGCATATAAGTAGGCCTCCGACTACAGAAAAGGATAGCATGTGTGAAGCAAGTTGTTGAGCTCTCTACTGTGGGATGTTTCCACCCATGGTAATACTGACATTAATGAGCTGAAACAAATCAATACGGGCACTTTCCAGACATCATCAAGAACAAGAAAAACCTTCATGCTAATGGATCTTTCTGGCTAAATAGATTGTCTTTCTAACGCACGCACGCACACACACGCACACACACGCACACACACCACACCACACCAGCTATCGGTCTGCCCATGGGAGGGTGTAGCCTCCACTTTGGAGTAGCTGAATTATTGAGGAAGAGTAAACAGGAAACAAGATGGTCCACTGGGGTTTGTGTGTGTGTGTGTGTGTGTGTGTGTGTGTGTGTGTGTGTGTGTGTGTGTGTGTGTGAGAGTGAGAGTGTGTGAGTGTGTGTGTGTGTGTGTGTGTGTGTGTGTGCGTGCGTGCGTGCATGTGTGCATGGGATGCTGGAAGCGTAGGTTGATGCAGACCGCCATTAGGGGGCTCTTGAGCGCGTCAATATTTCCTGTCAGGCTTGGCACGCCTACAAAGCCGTACATAAACACACGAAACATGACGTGATGAGTGCCATGATTCCCACAATTGCTTGAATCTAATCCCACACGGATGTTTTCTTTGTACTGCACTGTTTGATTAACGTTGTGCACCCGCAGTGTGCACTGCATTGTGCACCCGCAGTGTGCACTGCATTGTGCACGCAGTCTTACTACGCATGTGTCAGTACTGTCTGAACCGTCTACAACACATCACTATTGCTGCTACAGTGGATTATACTGGTGGATATAGTTCGTCAGTTTAACCACGGCTCACCTTTTTAAATGTATACTTCTGATAGGAATATACTACTTCTGGAACAATGCAATAACAAGAAATATGTATATTTGTTGTTATTGTGTAGAGAAAAAGAAATAGCATCCTTCAATGAGTCCCAAATAATACAATTTAAAAATGGCAAAGTTAGCAGTGCAGTACGAGTCAATGTGAGGAAAAACGGGATGTGCAGACTCTCAAGGTCGAAGTGAAAGAACACAAGGTTAATAATCAGAGGATACGAAAGCTCTTGACTACTGAAAACCAGGCTAGAGCACCAAGTTAGCGAGCACTTGTGATCAGTTTGCACAAGTATGCATAAAGCACGATCCGCAAACACATGTCACGTTGCCAAACAAGAGAGACTCTCTCAGTAAGGCCTCCCTCTAAATCACTTGGAGAGGCGGTCAAGCTGTAAGCCGACAGCAGACATGAAAGCTGCCCACAGGTGAGAGAGTGGGTGGACGTTAGTGCAGCAGAGTGACGTGTGACTGGTAGACGCTACATTTACACACGGATATGTCTGATTCATAATCCACTTCAGGACACTTAGTGCTTTAACCACCCACCAAGAAACAACGATTGAGCTGTTCAGTGAAGAGGAGGCGCAGACAGCACTCCACCTGTGTGGCTGCTCTCGGCTCCAAGGCATAAGCCAGCAAAACATTGTAGTCATCATTTAGAAAACCAAAGAAGGCGGTCTTGGTTCAGGTGAAACAATGAGCATGGGCTTTTGCAGTCTCTAAAAGGCTAATGCTTTGAAAGCAATTTAACAAGACTTGGCCAAGATTTGTCAAATAAATATAAACCTTCGGTAGCAGAGTTCCATTTGCTGATAAAAAGTTAGACAGACATTGCCAGTCAGAAGGACAAATTGCATTAGATACTGATAAATATGAGCCATATCAAGCCGGTAAGATCGCTAACATCTTGATTGTTTGAGCAGTTTGTTAAGCTCCTACAGACTTGCCACTTCTGGATGTGAGATTGACGATCTACAGTTTTCACCAAGAATAAAATATAGAAACATGTATACTGATAAAAAACAAAGCAATGTGGTTCGGTTGGCCCCCAGTTAAAACATTATCAGTTCCAAACCCAATGTCCATAATCTACCTGCAAGCATCCTTTTTTTGTTGAATCCACACCTGCTAATTAATGGCAAGCATCTCGAACACGAAAACACCCAAACTATTATCAATAATGTATTTGCAATAAGATGAATAAGACCTAATACTAATCCCCCAGCATGTAGCATTTGTGACCGAAGCTATTTTATGGGACTAGCCATGCCTTCGCTCTGGATCCGTGCTTTCCTTCAGGTCACATGCACTTTGGTAACGGACCTTGGACATGAAGCCTGAGGGTAAATGAAGTCTACACGCGTCCTACAGTCCGGTACACCAGAGGATCCCACCTGACCTCCATGTTCCTCAGCCCACCAGTGTCCTAAATGTCACAAAAAAACAGCAGACTTCATTTACAGGGATTATTTTATTAAGTGAATAAGCATCTTCAAAGGATTTATTCATCATGTGCGACCCATTTATTTTCAATGGATCCACTGGTTCAGCTCAATTACAATAACAATGTTCAAAATACAAACCTGGGTCCACTGCATTCTGAATCAGATTCACATCAGAAACACAAAGTGCATTTTACAGTAATATGGCAGCTTTCAAGCAACTCCAAAATAAAACCGAAACAATGGATATCACAAAGCAATACAGCATTTATTTTATTTCAGAAACGTTAATACTGTGATCACTTCAAATGTATCTTCTTTTAATACCTTTACACTTTACAAAAAGGACATGAAAGCGAGATCCAGACAGTACTTGACTTGTATCTCGATTTTTGTATCCACATTTGAAATGGTGTTTATGCCTCTACGCGTGTCGGGGGTGGATCATTAGAATCGATTATTAACCCTTTACTTCTGCAGACTAATTAGACAAGTCACACACGCACCTTCACACCAACCCACATAGTGCCTTGCCCCAGTCTCAGGTCACCGCCTTAATCAACAACAAAACACAACATGGCAGAAAAATAAACAGAGCAAAAATATTTGGGCACATTTTTAACTGTACAATACAAAGGGTGAGTCCATATTCCTCAGCCACATCCTGTATATAGCAACCATTTCTACAAACAGACTGAATACACTGCAAACAGGAATGAAAAACAACCATTGCAAATATGTTACAAAATGGAACATTTGTGGAACATCTGAACCCCATTCTTCTCGTACAGAATAAGTAGCGCAGGAATGGGCCATTCTGTGCTGGAACATCCACAGGTTACATGTGTTCAATTATCATAAATTATCCTTCAAACGTTGTGAACTATGAACGATAACGCATCGCCACAGGTCTGCTGACGGTACAGAAAACACTTGGCCATTGTGATGCAGCATTCCCTTGTATTCCCTCGGCTGTACTGGGACCAGTCAACTGGAAGTCTGACATTTTTCTTGACATGGGAGGTAATTGGAAATCAACCGCAGGTTAAAAAGGGCCATCTTGTCTCAATGTGGCGCCAGACGGCCACACTGACTCAGTCAGGAATGGTCCAGCTTGCAGGTTCCTAAGGTTCCTAAGTAGAAGAAATTCGCCCAGCTTGCAGGTTCCTAAGGTTTTCCAATGACTGCCCACAGGCACCTGCAAGCTGGACGAATTGGTGGTGTCTGCATTCATTAACCAGGCAGGCCGAACACACGGACTACGACGAAACAGGATTCCTACAACAGAACCGTCGAAGCAACACATTTTCTGTTTGAGATGTTTTACTCTGATCTCCCTTTAATGTTCAAATCAATTTACATCTTTTGGCCAGATGGGGGCAGCACTGTTGTTTCAGATCTGTTCTTTTACATTCGGACTTGGTGATCTCACTGTGTTTTTAACATTTTAAATCCCTGAAATGATGGCTATGCTGACTCTGGAGTGTGCAAAGCTGTGCCACACAGTTCAGATAAGAGAATATGATGAATTTTGGGGGGAATTTTCAGTAGACGTAAAATGGGTTTGATGTCCAATGGCTTTCGTATCCCGACAGTGGCATCATACGTAAAGTGCGGTTACAATTGACAGGATAAATGAAAATATGAGAGCCTGTTGAACGACCCACCACCCACACACCAACATACACACCCTCCCCAGTCACATTAGGCACCTCGATGAGAAATGGCTATAGAGTTGTTCTGGCTTCACAACAGCAAGAAGCATTCTGGTGCGGAATATACCTATGTTACCGCCTATACATGCCAGCATCAGAATGGTTGATGTACCATCTGCATGCACTTAGCCATGAATGTAAACAGACAGTGGCATGCCCGCAGATACACACACACACACACACACACACACACACACACACACACAGTACAGCTTTCTCCATATCTAGGGTATTTTTGGGTTCACAGGGCAGTGGAAAGGCAGATGGCTGATTTAAAAATACAGACACAGTTACTGGCAACTTCACAACAAGACGTACACCGGTCTGAGTCACGGTTCAGCGCCTGTGGAAGGACGGTGGACTTACATCACAGAGCGCGTGGGAGTGTTTTATTTGTGTCAACACGGCAGCCCTTTGGCGAACACTGCGACGACTACCTCACAAAGTGGCTCTTGTCCCTTACACTGTTATGTCAGCTGTGATTTCAAAAGGCACGTCCTGGCTCCGCCCATGGCTGAGTGATGAAGTCCCCACACCTATGCACGCTCACACACTCACACACACTCGCACACACACAACAGACAATACGCAGTTGCCTAACTCGCACGATTAATATGTGTGAAAAGTCAGCGGTCGGTCATTAAAATCGACGCCCTGACTGAATCCCTGTAATGAAGGCATGTTTCCTTGTAATAAAGACCCTCAGAATGTAGTTTCCACACACACACACACACACACACACACACACACACACACACACACACACACACATTAAGCTATCCTATCGAATACACTTTTTAAGTTTCTCTGTGGTGTCTTCAGGTTCAAATGTCCCGTCTGATTGGAATTAGCACTGTTTTGTCGCCAACTGTTTTGTTTGGAGCAAATGATGAGTGGGGAAAGCATGGCATTCTACTTGTCACCACTAGAGGGCGCAGGCAACACAACAGGATGCGCAAACCACAAAGAAACGTAACAGAACCACGTCGCGTATTACGATCAGGCTGGAAGAAGCACAAACAAAACGCGGGAGGAGCTATTTAAAGAATAATACAGCAAATTACCCTTTTTATATATTTATATGTATATATAAACATAACACTGATGTCGGTTGCACTTTACGAATCGATCAAACTTAATTATTGGAATTATAATACAAGGAAATAAATTAAATCGGAAAAAATGAAAACATCCCACAAATATTTACGCTGTTGGAGCAACGGAGTACTCAGCCGCGATGACGTTCTGTCGTCAGCGGTGGAACTTCCCTCTCCCCCCCGCCCCGTAATCGTCTTGGTTCAGCCCGCCACCTGAAGGCTGGGTTCCTCCAGCGTTCTCCCACACAGAAAGGAAAAACGGTTTCTCCGGTGCTTCATCCTATTGCTTGGTTATTGTTCTTCCCCGTTGAGTTTTGTTTCTGACAGACCTTAAGAGGAGGCGGGATTTACACGAGGAAATGATGTCACTCATGTCCCACCCCCACCCAATGGCGCGGCCTCCGATGGCTTTTCCATGAGGCCCTCTGAGCAGAGGGGCCCTCTGCTGGGCTGGCTAGGTCAGCCGGTTCACACCAGTACAGACCAGGGAGGCTAGGTCAGCCGGTTCACACCAGTACAGACCAGGGAGGCTAGGTCAGCCGGTTCACACCAGTACAGACCAGGGAG
>JAOTIX010000082.1:7465398-7475704 GCA_027123715.1 Gaidropsarus macrophthalmus | reverse complement strand
CACACGAACCACAGACATGGCGGGTGTAGCCATGGTGCGTCCATGTCACTGCAAAGACTTTCTCAGTGCTGATCGCCTCCCCCCCCTCCCCCCCCTCCCCCACCCCACCACCCACCAGTCCAACCTGGACACCAGTGCTATATGAATTTATGACAATTGTGCCCACACACACACACACTTCACAGCAGATGGAAACACTTCGCAGACCAATTACTACAAGCTTCACCACAGCCTGATGTCGTCAATCGAAGCCGAAATAGAGAGAATATCTGAGTGTTCAGGCTTTTACCGCACCGGGCAAACAACTGGCTCACGGTCCAGGCAGCATCATTAAAAGTTGAAAACAGCGTCTGTGGGCAGAATACTTAAGAAGTTCGGAAGAGATGCCTTCATGACAACAACACGAAACGTCACGGTAACAACTTTCAACATCTCAGGATCCTTGTGAACCCACGGCCGTGACTCACCTCCACGTAAGAGTCATGGACGTGTTGCTGAATGCACTTTTGAATAACACTGCACCGTCCAGCCTTCCAATGGGGTTGCATCCCTCATTAACTAAACAACACTGCTGGGGCAAAAAACGCAACCAATTAACAAATACGATGTCATGTCCTGAAGATCAGAATTCACCGTCGCGCTGATTAAACTGGTTTGGAAAGGAGACAAATCGATCAATGCTTGAGCCCTTCCTACCCTGTTCACAAGTGGATGGCTTTGTCATTGATCAATACAATGGGGGGGAGGATATACAACGCATGTTTAAATGGCCGTGAGAAACACTGTGACAGCCACATTTCTCAGGGTAATCCCTGTTGTAAAGGCAGTCGGTCTGTGTGTGTGTGTGTGTGTGTGTGTGTGTGTGTGTGTGTGTGTGTGTGTAGAGAGAGAGCGAGAGGGGGGGAGGCTGCTGTCATCAAACCTGGTGACACTTTGACAGATGTGAGGTTTCGCGTCTCGCAAAGGGGCACAGAAGTTCCTGTGAATGAAAAGGTCAGCCACTAAGCTTACCCTGTGTGTGTGTGTGTGTGTGTGTGTGTGTGTGTGTGTGTGTGTGTGTGTGTGTGTGTGTGTGTGTGTGTGTGTTTATTTGGAGTATATATGGCCTTATTTTATTTTTTTGCAGCTTTTGGCTTCACTGTATTGTATTGTGGCATATTTCTTACTTATTATTTTATCAATGGAATGTATAAAGACCTGGGATTATGAAAGCATGAAGCACTATCCACAGACTGGGAATGGCCTGTCTGCCTGATAAGAAACCGGAACCTCGGAAATCTGGGTGTCTGTTTACAGAGATGGTTGCGGTCACTGTGATTTGAACTCTTGCTTCCCCCTAAAGCCACTGCAAATTCATACAGACAAGGAGTGTGAACTGGCTTCTTTGTAATCCCTCTCCAGGTAAATGGAGACCTCAACATGTACCTGACCACCACATGCACACCTCCAATTCCAAAGAAATGCAAAGGGCAAAAACACAGCAAATATGGCAGTACCTGGGCTGCAGAACTTGCGGTGCAGGTAGTAACGCATGGGGTAGATACTTCATATGACGTACGGTGTTTCAAATACATAATGAGAGGGAAAATACAGCTCCTCTTGCATTCTGAGAAGCGGAGGTAAACTGGGGAAATGAAGAGACTTCAGGAAGCAGAAAGAGGAGGTGTTGAAGGGGAGTCTATGCTGCGTGCGTTATCATTATACCGCCAGGGATTCTGACAATGCTGCTGCTGCCATGGCAACGAAGCAATGGCCGACATATAGTCTGCTCCTTCTTTTACCGTCCAAGTTTATTATTTCCTGTGTGTGTGTGCGTCTCATGACAATGACAACTCAATGACAACTCAATGACACAACATTATTGCCAAACGTATTACCACATTTTGACGCAGTAGTGTAAACATTTTGCAATAGTGTTCACTTAAAAACCTGCTTCATCCACTACAGCCTTTGATTACAAGCAGGTCCATTTTCATGTAATACTCAAGGGCCACCCACTGGGGGGCGCAAATCTGCGATCCAGCTATGCCAACAGGCAGGTGGGCAGATCCATCGGTTCATTCCAAGCAGGCTAAACAACACGGCACAGCTGGGTTGGCCGCTATTATGCAACGCGCACCCAGCCCCCGCAGGCCGTTTTCAGTTCCGCTCCTCTCCTCCTACTCCCACTGCTCACAGGATGAGGTGCGCTGCAGAAACCACAGTAGCACGGCTCCACCGCACAGAGCGCTGTGCAAGGCTTGGTGAAGGATGGAGCCCTACTCCAGACACAAGATAGTGTTGGGAAAGTGGGGCAAATATCTGCCGTTTTGTTTTGTGCGTGGATCTGAACAGTTTAGTAAACAACCTCTCGGATTGTAATTAAAGGGTTGGATTTGTGCAGGGCAATACCAATTCCAATCTAAACGGTTGTATTAAAGAGTGTATTGGAAGGCTTTCCCTCTTTGACCAACAACAATGTCCTATTGGACAAGCAAAACCATCCATGTGCTTTTGTCTTGGCATCCTTGAGAAATTAGTGTCTGAAGTGCCAGCCGACCAGAGCACAGTGTAGCCACTCACATCCTCGTCTTTCCAAGGACAAGTGCTTTACTGGTGGTTTAATGCTTTCAGTCAGTTAGTGACTTCATAAAATAAAAAGACTCTTCGGACCCTCATCAAAAGGAGAGAGTGCTAAAACCTGTTGTCATTAGTGGGTTGCACAAATGGGGCGCTGAGCTCTTGGCACACTTGGCACTCCCGTTGCCTGTTAATGACCAACAGCAGCCCGGCCGGCGAGTTCCCATCTTGCATATATAACACATGGGCTTACGGGGGAACGGAGAGAGAGAACAAAAGGAGAAAAGAGACAGAGACAGGGCAGTGAAATCAGCTGGACGTATGTGACGTGAGGTTTATGAATTCAAAAAAGTAGGACATTTCCCGATCTAGATGTTTGCAGATGGTGAACAAGAATTAACCTGAATTTTCCAACACATTCTATCATGCAGAATAATAAAATTATATCAGAATTTGAATTACCTTTGAGAACTAGTGAGGACACCCAAGCTACAAGGGAGTATGCAAGGGGGAGGAGTTGGTAAAGGAAGATTCATTGTTGTCCGGCAAGTCAAAGCTAATGTTGAAAAATTATGAGGTCATTGCCATTGTATACACATAACTCTCTCACACATTCCTCTGTGTGTTACTATGCCCTGATGGTCTGACTAAGACAGCAACGCTGCTAAAGGTGATCTTCAGACTTCCAGCAAATGCAAACATCTGGCAAATTAGACACCTGAAAAGTACAAATCTTGTCCAATGGAAACTCATTGCGCCACAATGGAAACTCATTGCGCCTTTCCTTGCCTTCGCCTTATGCGCCAAAACACTCTGGCTCTTGGATGAGCAACGCGGTCTGAATGCTTGCAGAGAAATGCAGCAGTTCATGACAAGGCCACCTTCCTGTTTTGGTTTTCAGCTTCTCCCACCTGCAAGCCAGATGTTGGAGACCTGGGCACAGTGACCTCATTTTTTTTGCTGCAGCAGCAAACTTATCTTCAGGTTCAATTGTCATAGGATCACTACCAAATTTAACGCCTTTTCTTGCAGCGGAAGCAGAGATGCATCCTCTAAACAGCACTAAAACCGGGGCAAAGCTCTGCATGGCAGCAGTGCTGCCAGAGAGGTCAGCCAATCATTGCTTCCTACTGGGGCTATCTGTAAATCCACATGGATCCAAGCCTTTATTCGGTAATCATCCCTGGCACAGAGTTTCAATCTTGTTGGAACTACAACAGCCGGGCAAGATGTCTTCAATTAGACCCTTACGAGGCTACTTCTCTCTCTTCCCCAGTTGGCATGGCCAAAGAATGTTGAATCTCATATCAAGCTCACAGTGAATGTTAGAATATCTTGGGATAACCATAAAATGGTCTACCTGTAAGTCAGAAAACAGACCAGATTGCCTTTGCGACATTAGCATCCTTTACATGCAATATTACGTGTTTTCCCTTGTTTACATGACTTGTGATCTGGTGCATGCAGTACAAAGGCTAAGAAAACACATCCGCCATAGCACAGTTTCCTGTACACAAGAGCTAAACCGCCCAGTACCCAGCTCATGCATCAGGACATATCAACAGAGCCTTGAGATTTGTGTTAGGGCTGCTGGGTTTCAGTGGGGCATTACATTTGTGGCGAGGGCTTCTGTTCACAGGAAGGGGGCCCTGTTAACAAAGTCATTCACAAAATGCTAAACATGCTGTGGAAGGCGTACACACAGGGCGTGGTTTGATGATGTGGGTTTAATGTATGTGACAAGGAACACATTTCTTAGGAAGACGTTGCGCTGCTGACATCTGCTTCACAGCAAGCAAGCGTGTGTACAGACTTAGTGGCAACTTTTCAGAAAGTCAACATGTAGAGGTAGGTTTCTCTCTACTGCTCATTAGAGTGGCATCCAGCAGTGAAGAACAATAGCCTCATCTTCCTGAAACACCAGCCTCCCCCATCCCCCTCCCTTATTCACTTAGCCTGAGCCCATGTCTTCACAAGGAGAACCGGGTGGTTACCAATAAATTGCTCTTCCGTGGGCTTCGGCATGTTTGTTCCCCTTGATCAGTGTACCTCAGGAACAATTCTGATATTACAGAGCAACCTCATCTTGACCAACAATTTCACATTCCATTGTAGTCCCCTGACTGTTGTTATCTGTACAGTTGACACCTTCGAAAATTAAAAAAACGAAGAGGCTATGGTAATAATTTGGAATGAATAAAAAATAAAATTCAGCTACAAACCCAGGGAAGAGGAAACTAAAAGACATTATCCTTTCAGCCACCAAAGAAGAAATCTGGTCTCGCTTCATCAGGCTAGGAAAACAGATGGCAGGGCAGTTGGTGCACAGGAATCCAAGCAATGCACTTGTACATTTTGGATGAAGAAGATTTACAGTACTTGTCAACGGTCTCATTCACAGGACTTGACAAGTCAGACTGAATCCAAGACAAGACAGAAATCAATAAATTAAAGTAGCACAATTGGGAGTTTAGCCAGATGGATTCAGTTGGATCAAACTGAACAAATAGGAGGCTTG
The DNA here is from genome assembly GCA_027123715.1 of Gaidropsarus macrophthalmus. Classification (NCBI taxonomy): domain Eukaryota; kingdom Metazoa; phylum Chordata; class Actinopteri; order Gadiformes; family Gaidropsaridae; genus Gaidropsarus; species Gaidropsarus macrophthalmus. The sequence continues at coordinate 7,470,627 of JAOTIX010000082.1, read as the reverse complement.
TCACTCACAGTGTAGTACTGGTTACCAGAGCTATTAAGAGAGCATTTCTTTCTGCACACCTTCCTATGATATGCTGGCAAATGGGGTAGAAGAATCATAGAAGACAGATGATGTATTTGTCATATATCATATTTCATTACAAGGCCTAAACATTTTTACTAAGCCTCTATTGTCAAATGTATAGGGCCTAGCCTTACAGGGATGTAACATAGCAACATAACGTTCAGGAGATTATCTTCTCACAATCATCTGAAGAGCATTTGATCTGAAGTGTTTTGGTTTTAGATGGCATCAAGTTAGCTCCCTCAAGAAAGCTCACATAGAATTTAGGACACTGCATGCTGTGTTTTGCGTTAGGTCGCCATTATCTTGAGGCTCTCCACCAGTATAGTGTACAGTTTGTACGTTCTCTTCTTCCCTTCTGCGTGGATGAGCAACACATCTATTGTTTTGGGATGTTTATATAGACATGCTCGTCTCCCCACAGCCGACGGCTCACTTCATTTTTATTGGATGATATGGCATGGCTTTCATGTGGCATAATCCCTTCTCCTAGCCCTAATTAGGCCGTTACATCACACGAGGAGAGGCGAGGAATGAAAAACATTTATGCAAAAAACTAAGACTAGATGTGGCAAGACAAGGCTTTTAACATAATTTCAGGTGCAATTATTCACTGATAAAAATGGTTTCGTACGTCAATGGCACAGCAGCAACTTGCTGAAAAGGATTCCAGAGTTGGGATACACATTGCATAACACTGTGACAGCAGATCATTTCTGGAGTGTGATCTGAGCTATGGATTCCAGGCTATTGTATACATGTTGTCAAAGAATGGGTACACTGTTGTATTGTTTTGACTTCTTAACACTTAGATTTATCATATGGTAAACAACATGATCCACAGAGTTGACAGGAAGACGGATCTTAGTTGTAATTTGCAATTTGTGATTGCATTCACAGTCACAGAAGTTAAATCTCAAGATATTTGAGAGGTGAAGATAAAAACAAAAGGAAGAGATGTGGGGGAAGATGTCATGCCATAACTTCATCTTCAACACATCGCCCAATAGTATTATGCTGTGACTGTGAATCGACATACTCTTAAAAAGGGATTATATTCTCGACGTAAATCTTGGTGGGCAGGTTTATTTAATCAGTACTCTGTTAGGAGGATCCACTCTCCTTTAAGAGGGCCCCCCGACTCTGCAACATCTCAATAGAAGAGACCACCCCTGAAACCTTAAAGCATCTGCCAGGGCAGCGCACATTCCAATCTCCCCCTGTCTGCAGAGGGTGGGGAGAAGAGCAGAGAGAGTATGAGAGAGAGCGAGAGAGAGCGAGAGAGAGCGAGAGAGAGCGAGAGAGTCAGACAGTGGGAAGGGGGACGCGAGAGAGAGAGCGGTAGTTGGGGGGCGGGGGGGAGAATGAGAAGTCAGGATGCAGCGAGAGAGATAAGGACAAGAAAAGACAGCAGCGATGCGAATGGCAGTGCAGAAACCGCTTGCTTTCCGTTACAGGAAGCAGAGCTGGGAGAATAACTGCCAGCAACCGAGGAAAGGAAGAAGGTACTCTGGAAGTATGCAGGACACACACACACACACACACACACAGTCCGAGATTCAAAACTGGCAGACCTTTCCCAGAGTTATTCCCCGTCTGTGACCTCAACAACAATAAAACATGTAAAAAAGCTCCCCTCTGTCCAAGGGAGACTAAAAGCAACCCAATGAGCTTTGGTACATGGTGTTGACTTTGTATGGCCTCTCTGCCCTCCATGTAAAATCCAAGTTATTGGTAAGGAAATGCAGCAAAGCATTTGCTGCTTTTATCCGGGGGAGTAACCTTGGGGGAGATGAGTAAGGGGGGGTGGGCTGTACCTCTCAAAATAATCTTCCAGTTGCCACTCACAGGAGCTGATGCCACACAACTGCCACCACTTCACTGGCAGCTCGATCCGCAGCGGATCACGTGTGCATCCACCTACACGCTCTGCACAATGGCCCACTTACTGCTGTAGCATGTGATACAACACAGCCGTTGCAGCAAACATTCAAACCAACTGCAGCACGGTTTGGAGAGCAATCCGCCATGATGTTGTTGCAGCTCTGGGGTTTTTTAAGAGAACAGTATTAAACAAATGAGTGGAGAGTCTTCGGTAAAAGAGTGAAAGAATGTGAAAGCGAGAGAGAGACTGAATGAGTGAATAGCACCCCCACCCCGCCCACCCCTCCCCATGGAGTGCTCAATGGAAAAGCTCTACAGGTGAATGCTGACAGCGATAACAACAGTGAAGCTACAGGGGTTACTTACAATGACAAAGCTACATAACAAAAGCATTAGGTCAGAAAAGCCTTCCATTAAAAGAAGACAACATGTAGACACAAGTGTTATACATTTACACAACTTTTTGGCCAGATTGGAGAATATGTTGTAAATAGGGTTCAAACGATATATATATTTGAGTTCTTAAGAAATCAACCCAAAAAATTTAATTACATCATATGGAGTATAAAAACCTTTCAACTATCTCATCATCGTCAACAACATCAGCAGCGCACCCATGCAGAGCCATTGCAAAACACAATTGAACTGCCTAGGGTTTTTGGAGGGAACACGAACTGAAAAGCAGCCACAATGCCAAGAGATAATAAACTGAAGACAAGCCATGCAGCCAAAAGTAGACCATCTCTCTGGTGACATGGTGGTTCTGATGCTGGGTGCTTTCATTAGCATGACATGGACAGTAACCGCAACAAGTGTGTTGGTAAAGCAGTGCATTCAGTCTGCCACCATAATAAGCTCCAATCCCAAAGGATCAAACAAGAATGTTATTTATCTGATATAATTAAACAGCATTCTCCGTCCCAAAGAAAAGAACAAACAACGTTTGTCAAAATATTCAACTGCCACAAAAAAACTATTGTTTTGGTTGTCATGCTGTCCTATGCACCCAGGTTAATCCCGTTAGACAGTGAGCATACACTTTACGTTAGTATAGTCTACACTAAACCAATGAAAAAACAAGAATCGGGGTATGGACATGGCACTAGTCATTTCGGACCAGGTTGAAGTCACATTGTAAAGTAGCGGAATGCGATAGTAAGAATGACAACACTGCTAGCCACACTCGGTTGAAACACGTTAGTCCCAGAATGATAACATTTGTGGTAAAAAGCTACAACAAAAGCTCCAAAAGCTAGTATGGAGGATGGTCTCTCACCATCAGCCAACAATAAGGGGTGTCGATTGCACGTTACCGGTAGACATTGAAAGCGTCGAGCAGGGCAGGAAAAGCGGACCCACCTTTTTATTTATGGATCCACCTTTCGGTCTTCTCGCAAAGTGTCAACTGTGGACCTGCTGTCCGACGGCTCAAGGTTCAGTCGGTACCACGGTCACCACAACACGGAGTGGTGTTCAATCAAATAAAAACAACATACGATTGAATGTACACATGAACCATCAGGCTCTTTGCCTCGCTGACACTCGTCTGGATACTCCAACGTCCGCCTCTCGACTGGTTCAGCTCAGAAGTTCATCCAAAAGTTGCAGCACTTCGCTCCGCCTTGCCGCCGTCGCAGCTGCTGGGGGGGGGGGGGAGGATGAGGTCACCGCGATTCAACCGCTCCGGCGTTCAACTCTCGCGATGCTGATGAGAGTGGCTGAGGTTTTGTGAGATGAACAGATTGCAACTGAAAGGATGGCGGGGGAGCGTTGCTCTGGCAACGCAGCATCCAATAAGTGTTGTCAGCGATGGAACTGAGCAACTGGTGTTGGTGTCAGGTCCGGGTGTTGATGAGCAGCAGCAGCATGGCTGATGAAACCCCGGAAACCTGTCGTTCGCTGCACTTGCAAAGTTTGCACCGTTCAGAAATCCACTCCATATGACGACCGCAAATCCAATCATTAATTAAATCGGGGGAAAACCAATATCAGCTTTGCAATCATTTTTGTCTGATAAACTCCTAATATGAAATAATATACTGCCAGTTAAATAATCCACCCCAAATGCTGTATGGCCTGTATTTGAAACATGAATGAAATCAGGAAAATACCACTTATACAAGGGCTATGTTGCATGATTACACCGAATATAACATAGACTTAGTATATTGTCAATGGAATAAGCCCTTCCCACCTCTCCCACCCCATCCTTAAAGGCAAAGCAATTATTCAAAAACGTCTCCCTGGGTTGAATAACCACAGAATAAACGCAGAGATATTGCCCTCATTAAAGCCACTGTAAGAAGCCCCACCACCCACCACATGGTCTCTTGGGGCAGATTCAAGTGGGCGTTGTTGAATTTATTTCCCATGGAAAACAACACTCCCAGTGTGATCCTGTGTAGCCTAATATAACACAGAGAAATGTGTGACTTCATGACCACATAAAGGTAATTCTTAGGCTACTTATCTCATCCGCATACAGAGGCAGACAATATGCACAGCTACAGTCAAACCAATCGAACAAAAGTTAACATACTTACAATGACAAAGGCGAGGAAGGAACTGTGGCTAAAGACATCCTGCCCTTTCACAGAAATGGATCACCGCTCATCAAATACCAATTTTGTTGTTCTTCACTCCTCTTCAGAGTCTTCAGAGTCTTGCTGGAACAGTAAGAGACAAAAGAGTTGAACATGAGGTCCATAACTGCTCAGTGTCAGCTGAAACCCTGGTGGAATTCTCCCTGTGTAGCAATGCTGGTCTATTTTACAACCAAGAGCCAAAAGTAGAAGTGAAATGCTGCATCACAAGCTAAGGGGCTCATACAGTCAGCCATATATATATATATATATATATATATATAGCCATATAATATCTGTACATACGTGTTGCAGCTCCCCCATAACATCTTTTAAGAAATAATGACCAAACAAAAGCTTTTTGGGGCATTTTAGTGAATGCTGTACAAATGCCGAATGTACTATTTATACATGACTGTAGTCATCTTGAAGTAAATTCCATTGTTTTTATGAGCAGCAGCTATGAAGCTACTACCTCGATGTACGCTGCAGGTGGCCAACTCCACAACAGGGATTTGTATATTGTACTGTTCCTTTAAGGTGTCAAAAGAGCCAGCAGGACAACATGTGTCACCCACCTACAGAACACATAGTCGAGACAGAAAGGGAAAGTGAGACAGGGCGAGAGAGTGAGAGAGCGAGAGAGAGAGAGAGAGAGAGAGAGAGAGAGAGAGAGAGAGAGAGAGAGAGAGAGAGAGAG
>JAOTIX010000082.1:7437442-7450424 GCA_027123715.1 Gaidropsarus macrophthalmus | reverse complement strand
GATGATGATGATGTGAAGATGATGATGATGATGATGATGATGATGATGATGATGATGATGATGATGATGATGATGATGATGATAAAGTGCAGTGACAAAATGTGTAATTTGTCAAGAATATTATTGAACAAATCCTTAAAAAACAAGTCTACACACAGAATAGAATAGAATCAGAATTTAGAACTAAAAATGAACATGTTCAATGTACTGAATAGTGATTTGCTCACCTCTGTGATGTTGTGGTTGTTGTAGGCACTTGTCTCAAAGAAGTCCATTCCATAGGCCTCGGCCAGCTAGAGGAGCAATAACAGAAAGAGCTGGACCAACAGAAGCTACAAGACAACCTGGTCTCACAGGAATCCGTGGAATAAGCACGGGTAACGCTGAACTCAAAATCCGTGGTGGGACCACGGAATCACTGACATTTCTGTGAAACACACACGGATTACTCTCCAAGTGAATGACCCTCATATCCCGTGGCCCACACACGGATCCCCGCTTCTACAACTCACTGCAGATTTCACTCAATACAATACAACGGACGCTGACATTTCCGTGAAGGGTTAGGGTTAGGGTTAGGGTTAGTTAATGACACACACGAGTGTCATTAACTTGCATTGGAGCAAAATCCGTGTGTGTTTCACAGAAATGTCAGTGATTCCGTGGTCCCACCACGGATTTTGAGTTAAGCGTTACCCGTGGTTATTCCACGGATTCCGGTGAAACCAGGCAGTCTACAAGCAGATTGTGGACCCCGGGCGCGGGGGGATACAACCGCTGGAAGATGCCCACCTTGTGAGCCTGTTCGGTGGCCACCTGCCTCTTGTCCACATCGTCAGACTTGTTCCCCACCAGGATCTTCTGCACCTTTTCGGGGGCGTACTGCACAGCAGGCGGTGGTCGACCAATGGGAGGCCAGGAATAAGACAACCGAGTTTAGAGTTCAGTCTATTTCATCTTAAACAAACAGGAAATAAGGCTTAAAGTGTAAAATACCGGACTATGCCTTTAACTTGTCATACAGAGGACAAGAGGCAGGAAATCGACATTTAAATCTAATAAAGGCCGTCTGCATTCTGTCCACCTGCATCTGGCAAAGGTTATACGATAAGTGGTTCGGACATCGGACATTCCACGACAGGATTCAGCATCGATAACACGCTGGTCTTTGCTGTCCTGAAAAGGGGTTTTATTTCAAACCCTTCACCAAGATAGAACAATCAACAGCCATCTAGAAAATGTTTAACATTTTCAAAGGGAAACCTGATATACTGCTTTATGTTGGTGAAGAACATAAAATAATAGTATGACTACTTCTGCAAGTGGCAGATTTGAATGAAGGCAGATACACAAAGAATAGGAATTTGCAGTGAAAGGTTTGAGGAAACACTATTTCTTCAGGAGTTTAAAGTCGTGCTGGCCTCATTTGAACTCACTTCATCGACGTCACTGGCCCATTTCATGATGTGCTGGAAGGATCTCTCACTGGTGATGTCGTACACCAAGAATATCCCCTGTGGGGGACATTACAGATGGTAGCCTCAGACATCAATGGCTAAGCTTTTTAGTACAATATTAAACATGTGTCTCCACTCCAGGCAAAAACATGAATAGGACTGATTAAGAGCCATTGCTCAAATAAAAACAATATGTATGTTTTTACATTTATAGCTGTTCTTTCGGGAAAAACAAGAATAGAAAACATTAAGGAGACATTTTGTGATGCCATCTGGTACATAGTGGTGTTTAGGCCAGTGGCTCACTAATGAAAGCTCATTTCCACAGTTTTGAAAGTAACAGACGATGTCTGTCAGTTGGTAACCTTAACCAAAAGTCTTGGTAAATAAATAGAACAACCGTCTTCCGTCTTCACATACATCTCCACTCAAAGCTCATGAAAAGTAGGTTCAGGTGGGTTTACCTGCGCTCGTCTGTAGTACTGCTTTGTGATGGTCTGGTATCGCTCCTGACCCGCTGTGTCCCTGGAGGGCAAACCCACCACACACACACACACACACACACACAACCACAAACCCACAACACACACACACACATACACACAACCACAAAGACACACACAATTAACCTAACTGCGGCAATAGCTACAGAGTACAAATCATATCCATCTAGTGTACAGATTTATACATATATATATATATATATATACATTTGTATGCACACAAACATAATACAATGAATCCTCCTCTTACCAGATCTGTATCCTCACTTTCACACCGTCTATCATGAGCGTCTTCATCTTGAAGTCCACCCCTGCGAGAGACGGAGGTGGCCGTTAGTATCTGAGACTTCCGCGGAGCCTCTGCCCCTGGCTTGTTTTGACGGCCCTGGACCTTCTCACACGTGATGCCATGCAGTGCGTCCACCGAGCATCCCTCTTCCGTCCAATCAGGAGGGAAATCCATTAATCCGGCCCATGACTCTCCTCCAATCCAAGCAGAGACTCGATTGCGTAGCCCGGACTCAGTGGCATGAAAGAATTGTACATGTTGTATATCTTGACATCGGTCCATCCTTTCCGCTCCACAAGCCTACTGCTGTTGATGGGGGGGACAAGATCCCTCCAGCAAGCTTTGCAGCACTGCCACTTATTGATTGCATGCTGTTGCTGCAAAAAGCCTGGTGTGTGCGTGTGTGTGTAGTGGTGGTGGTTGTGGTGGGGTGAAGATAATTGCTCAAGGGTTCAGTAACACTGCAGAGAGGGATTAAGAGCGGGAACAGAGTGTCAGCATGCAAGAGGTCTGGCACGCTCCAGTGATCCACCATCTTGTGTGGTTTGAGCAAGATGGGAGCATGAAGGCCATGTCTGAGGAACGTGAACACCCTGTGGCAGAGAAAGAACCAGTTGTTCTTTGGAGACCTAATCTAAACCCAATGATAAAACACATTCAAATAACTCACTATCTCCATAAGTGACTATAACATTTTAGAAAGTTACATTCAAAAACATGTTGTTTTCACTCGCTTAACAGTGTGATGTGTATTGATGCTTTCATCACTTTGTGTAAATTAAGTCACTTTCAGTCAACCAAAGCAACAAGAAAGGAAGAAATAACAATTAACATTTCATATATATTCGGTTTTCTTGTCCAGTTTGAGTTCCTAACTTTCTCCTTCCTCCAATGAATCAATGACACCTGCCCTCAACACCACCAAAACACCGTCACGCTCCATGTCCTGCCCATCATGAAAAAGGAAGTGTTCTTATTTCCAATGTGCTGGCTTCCTGCGCGGTGTGCAATAGACTCTGAACACAATGAAACTTCAAGGACAAGGCCAGGAGGCGATTTTTTCTCAAGCATGTTTGCGAGTGGCGAACAGTGCTTATCAGGAATGTGCACCAAGGAAGCTTGGGCCGGACTCATGGAGCGGATCCACTTGTGACTCAACTGCTGGAGAGAAAGGGGGCCAGAGGGTCCTGACATGGGACAACTGAAAGGCTGGCCCAACAGAACATAATGGAAGAGAAGGGTGACATTAGTATATGTATAGATGACCAGACATCTGCCATGCTGCCCACTTCTGAATGGTCCAATCCAACCCAACTGTATTTGTTAAGCCCTTTAAAACAACCACTGTTGACCGAAGTGCCTTACAGGGTAATAAGTGATGGTGTCACAAATAAAGAAGAACAGCTCAACAGGACAACATATTTAGTAGGGTAAAATAAAATAAATAAAATTTGAAAAAAAGATAACAGATAACGATAACACGTTAAGATAAAAAGATAAGATAAGTTAAGATAAAAGATAAGTTAATGTCAATGTATTCCTAAGTGTCAAAAGCCAGCATTTGAACCCAGACGGACGTCTCTCCGATGTGCGGAGGCAGATTGTTCCACAGTTTAGGATGATGTTTTTTGATTGATGGGCCTCATTGACGAAAAAAAATGTTTTTCCGTTGGCAGATACTTTAGTTTGAGGCAGACGACACAGTCGACAATGCAAATATTCAAATATGGCTCGCAACACGTTGGCCACTGTGAGGTTCATTGAATTAGTAATTGCTAGTATAACCCTACCAGGATACTTTACAGGGCTGCAGGAGATCTTCAACGTTACCAACGTTTGCAATTTTTTCTAGCACTCGGTCCTCCATCATCCCTCTGATCAGCGGTGAGCACAATTCCCCGCCAAGACAACAGGCAGCGCTTATCGACAAGCAGGATGCAAAATGCCATGAAGACACTAATGAGATACGCACCCCCCAAACTCATTTGCTGTGACACCGGTGTGAGGCAGATTAGCTGCTGACATGTGTCACGTCCCTTTAGCTGGGCAACAGCAGAGGAAGCCTATGAAGGTGCCCAGGAGGAAATGGCACCGTCAAAATACCCTGGGAAAGCAGGCAGGGCAGCGGTCTTCAACTGCATAGTGAAATACAGTATACACGATTTACAGTTTGGCAGAAAAACATTTACTTAGTGAATTTAACGCTAGTTCGTTTTTGGAAATAAAGATGTTAGATAAATTCATTGAGTAAATAGAACAGATAAGCATATTTGCCAAGGATGCTTATAGGTGTGTATCAATCTCCTTTATAATCCCCTTTTCTTCCGACACCTGTAATCCCAGAACGGTTCAGATGATGGACCTCCACAGGAAAAGGCCACGAGATTAAAAACTCCAGCGGCAAGATGGAATGTTGTCACTCAATAATCTATGCTGCTAAAATGACCTCCACCTGCGACACAGATGGAGGTCATCTGTGTCTGGCAGTTGGAAGTCCTTCAATGGGTTCGCCCAACAAAGAGGCAAATCAAATATACGGAATACAGAATTTGATTAAAGATTATGAAACTACTGCAGACACAGAGAAAGAGCGCATTCAAATACATTTTGCCTTCCTGTTCAGGCATGTGTTTTTATGCGAGTTAACAGTGACGACGCAGAGCAGGAATGCAAGCATAGAATTATTATCTACTGGTCACTGGGTTTGGTAGCTATAGGTTCAGCCATTGTGACATTTCTAACAAAATCATACCACGGGTTGCTTTCGCATACCATTCTGAACGGGCCTAATTAGAATAAATGCTCAAAAGATAATGTGTGAATTCTTTGGGTTTGTAAAGGCTGTATTATGGAAAAAAGTTGGATTTTGTTTTGTGTATAACCTTCTTCTGCTTTTTTTCTTTTTATGAGCCACCTTGCCAGACTTTCAATGTCAGCAACGCAAGTTATGGCACCAAGGTTGTGAGGGTGAAGTTACAGAAATGACTCAAATTGATTCATGGTTTGGGGGCGGGGTGAGGGTGGGGGCGTACTATCGGGCACTCTGGATGTTTCTTTTCTCTTTCTCTCTGCACGAGACCTCTTTGGGGTGGAATTACTTCTCAACCTGAAAAGGACACCCACGAGGGCTTATGGTCATTGTGCCCTGTAGTCCCAGAGAAGAATGTCTCAGCACCAGTGTAAAAAGGGCCCTGCTGTCTTTAACACCTCCAGCTGTGTGCAGGAACACTCGGTACAGGCCAACAAGGACAAACCCTGTGGCCAAGAGTACTTACAGGTAGAGCCTTTGCCCAAGAGGCCTCATCATACATATGGTGTCACATGTGTCAGCTGTCGGTCTGCTCTTTTTATGTACCAGCGCCCGGGGAGTAGACTTTCACTGGTGAGGAGGACGCCCATTGGCCATGGACCATGTGTCCTGGTACATTATATTGGCACACAGAGAACATTAAATGTTACGAGAGAGACACACCTGTGTTTGCCTCTGGGAAAAATGTTTTGCCACTTGTAGTCTTGAGGTTAGGTATTTATCACAGACTTATGCATGCGTGAAACAAGATGAGATGACATTCCTTTTTTGGGCAGTATATTGACATTGCTCAACTGTCACTGTAGGATATGGAATATAGGCTAGTCCTGAAAAGATCTAAATAAATGAAGAGATGAAAACATGGAAGATCATTTTTCGAAAGTTCATATTGAAATCGAGATTAGTCGTCTTACTTTGACAGCCATAACCGTCTTCATTATTAAAAGGACATTACTGTGTATAAATGTACAATTTTTGCTGAATTTTGCTGATGTAGGCCACATAGCTCCTTGGGTCTGGACAAGGCTGAGGAAGGTGGCTGAAGTATGATTCGGTGTGGGAGGGGTTGACCAAACAGACTCTACCATAGAACCGCTCAAACTGCATGCTTCTTCTATAGTGTATACATGTACATATACATTATATCCATATGCGGAGGCTCTTCTTTAACCTGTAAATCCCCTGCAGTCCAAGGATATCAGAAAATAGCCGTCAAACGGACAATGCAAACTAGGTTGCCAGGCTACAGCATTTACACACACGGCATCAGCAAATATGATGGACTCAACACCTCCTCCCCCAAACCCTATCACTCTATAGGACAGGGGGAAGCCCTAAAAAAAATGTGTGTGGGAGTTCATAGACAAAACAGTTTGTGAACTAAACATCCAAGTTCTGCTGTCGATTGTCGGTCATACATTTCTCCTCTGTTTATAGTAAAGATAGGGCCAGATCCAGCATGCATTGCCACGACTGCGATTTTAAATTTGAGGGCACCCACTCAGACATAAATATGGTGTCTTAATGGGCATAGCAAATGACTACAGGTTCTATAGACATTTGGCCATATTGCCAATATTAATAACATATAGTCAATATTGATTTTTATTGTGACACTCAAGGTAGAGTGAAATTGTTTCTCTGCATTTAACCCATCACACACACACACTGTGCAGGGAGCGGTGGGCTGGGCAGCCGCGGTGCAGCGCCCGGGGAGCAGTGTTTGGGCGGGCGTTAGGTGCCTTGCTCAAGGGCACTTCAGCCATGGATATTGAGAGGGGGAACGCTCTGTTCAATCACCCTCCCCACCCACATTTTTTTTCTCCCTCTGGTCTTTGGAATCGAACCTGCGACCCACCGAGCACAAGCCCGGCTCCCAGACCATTAGGCCACGGCTGCCCCAAAGTGGAGATTGTAAGTCAATAAAGCTAGACTTTCTAAGATGGCCTTATTTCATAAAAAACTAGACTTGGTCTGTGATTAGCCAAATTACTGCCAGTTGATAGAATCCTCAATAACGCAGACATTCTAAGAAGTGAATGAAAAAAAAAAAAACAGTCATGGTCATCATAATAGAGGAGACTACAGACTCCCACATTTAATTATTTCTGTTAAGTAAGGATCTAAACTAATTGTGTTTTGGTCAATTACGTTTCAATACTTGGGGCATAATGGCTCCATAGGTTCTGCCATTAACTGGATCATATACTGTAGGCCTTAAGAATACTTTTGAAGCAAACCAAACCACCCCTGTGACTGGAAAAATTGTCAATCTAATCCTGGATTCAGTAATTTGCCACTGTCGCCGCAGTTGCTTAACTCCAGTGTTTAATGGCAAAATTATCCATATCACCCATTGATGGGACAACACCGGTTTCTGATGTAACCTACATGAATTTGATTGAAATACAAATATGATATGAATAGTTTATAATGAATGCAAATGTATGGGAGCCCATTCCCGCCAGTAACACAAAACAACAACCTCATTGTAAGTCATAATTATGAGATAAAAAGTCGACATTATGAGATAAAAAGTCGAAAATATGACTTTATATCTCATAATTATGACTTACAATGGGGATCTTTTATTTTATTTTACTGGCGGGAATGGGCTTCCAATTCCATACAATTGCTTGTTTGATTTAGTTAAACAAAAAAATCTTTCAATTGGGATTGTGGAAGCCCTGTGCAAAAATGATTAATTATGATTAAAAATGACAATTATCGGAATTTCATTGACATCATAAAAACAATAACAAGCATTCAAAAAATCACACCTTCGGGGCGGCCTTACCGATGGTGGATATGTGAGACGGGTGAAACTCGTTGTCCGTGAATCTGCATAATAAACATGTTTTCCCAACACCAGAATCTCCAAGAAGCAGCAGTCGGAAGAGCACATCATACTGTTTAGCCATAGTGTCAACAAATCAATAAAACGAATTAACATTCCCTTTCCTCGCGTATCCCACTCAACTGCGAATAGGCCTCTGTCTTTGTTCGTTCTGGCCACACATAATGCCTATGGTTATTTTTTTGGGTGATCAGCGACAATGCATCGGAGGATAACAAAGCACAAGCGTTGCAGTTATCTAGCTAGCACACCTCCGGCTCCAGTGGGTGCGGTGGCAGCGATCCGCTCAGTAGCATCTGCTGTTGTCGCGGCAGCATCAACACACCGCTGGGTGGAGGATGAGACGGAATAACTCTCTCTCTCTCTCTCTCTCTCTCTCTCTCTCTCTCTCTCTCTCTCTCTCACGCACGCACGCACCCACATACCCACATACACACATATACACGTACCCGCACACACTTGCAGTAACCACACAGTAATAGTTGTAACATTATATCAGGTTCATCCATTTTAAATAAAAGTAATGACCACTCTTTCCTGTTTTAATGCAATACATATATTGACTGGTACTTTTCAAACGCGCTGTTTGCCCACAATTTACTTTGTTTGGTCCAAAAGAGGTTTGGTATCCCGGGCTTGCCGTAGTGGATGAAGCGTCATCGCACGCGCAGACCACGCCCACTCATTGATGTTAAGAGGAAGCGTCTGCCGGTGTAAACACAGCGATTTCGATGACAAACGTGATCGTTTTGTTTATCTGGAAGCAAATGTAGAGCCTAGCCAGTGTTTGAACAATAAAGTTTGATGTAAATTCATTTCATTATTGCAATGAACTACGATCAACCTTCTTTAGAGTGCTACAATTTCTTTTAACAAGTTCATCATTCATAGTAAGCTCATACTGTACATAAATAACACTGGATGAATTAATCGTTTTGAAGAAAATAATGGCTTCAAGAAGAAGATCACGTGTTTAATCCTAACAGGTATTAAAAAGTAAAATACAAAAGCAGCCCACACAATGACATCACTATGAAAATATTCATATATAATATTACAAAATACAATGCACGCCGTTTTTGTTGTGTTTATCTGTATTTAATAAACAACATGGCTGGGTATTGGTAGACAGGGGCACAAGGCAAGATTCGAAACCTCAGGACTGGAGGTTAAGATGTTGTCCAGTTTCGGTGCCATGCAAATGGGAACGGTCCTATCACTTTGTTGATTGATCAACAAACTAATAGGAACAAACATAAACATTGGGGGGGGGGTATTTACATTCAATGCCTTCAGTCAGGCCATTGATTCCAAGTCGGTATCATGCTTGCGAAAAATTTAAACAATGTCCATGCGCTCAGGACAGCCTCTTCGTAGCTAGTTTGTGGTCGCAGCACTCTCTATCTCACCACTCCTTCCGGTGCTTTCTCCAGTGTTTGCAGCCAACTATCGCACACGTCGTCCCCGAACCACTTTTCTTCATGTTTTAATCCTCGTTGTCACTGCGATATCAGTGCTTTGTCGGCACAACGGAGCTAGCTAGCAAAACAAAGCACCGCCCACCAGAACGGAAGTGGATTGCATCGACTGGAGGAGTTCAGGATGTAAAGCGGAAACGGCTCGTAAACTTGTCTGTAGTAACGAAGAAGAAAACTATCAACATAAACCTAAATCGCCGTGATTTCACCGTATCACGACATTGAGATTAAATCTATAATGGAAAGTGTGCCACCAACGTTGCGTTGCTTTAATGAACGCCATTCTGCAGAGTTGTTCCCCGACGATGGAGTAGAAACAGTTACTTCAGTGGAGCAGGTGAGTGTGTGAGTGGGGGGATAAGCCATCTCAGTGTAGTGCTGCTGCATGTCTAATGGTGATCATCACACTCACTTGATCGCTGGGAGGAGTAACCTAGATATCAAACACGTGTAACTGTCTGGATATGTTTCATTAGAAATGCCAAGTGTGTGATAACAGAAGAAGAAGAGTTAGCTAACAGCCGGTTCCCCAGAGTAACCTTGTATGATTGGGGGTTAACCAGATTAAACAAACGTAACTTCATAAGTCCACACAGTGGTGTTCGTGTGATAATCGCACGAACAGCCTCCTACAGCATTGAGCCAGCGTCGATGAGATGAATTACAAATTTGGCAGACGCTTTTATCAAAGCAAACAACATTCAAAGCGCGACGCTAATTCTGAATGAGATTAACAATCACACCAGCCAGAACCGGTTCCTAATAAATATCTGAAAAGGGTGCAGTTGATAAATGCGACGTAATTGTTGGGGTCTTGTGGTTGATCTTGTTGTATGCTGACTGTCTTGTTATATTTACTCCTACTAGAAAAAGGTTGAACGCAACATTGAAGAAGTCATAGGTGTTTACAAGCAAATACACAATATCCCAGAGTAAGTAATCATTGTTCTGAATGTATTAGCCTAAATTAAATGAAAGTTCGAACCACAACATATTGGAGGGCATTGTCATGACCTCCTTTATTCATATTAGTCAAAAGTTTCAACTTTCTACAACAGTGAACAGCAGTTTATATTTTCAGCACACTGAACTTGATCAGCCAATAACATCATTGCTTTTCCACCATTGGAAATGGAAGGTGCTGTTTTCTGTTGTCATGACAACTGCTTCACACTGGTTGTCAGAGCATGTGCAGGAGATGACACTGCGTGTGATGATCACCAACATGCCCCCTGGGTAAAGGTAGTGTCTTATTACTTGACTGGTAGCGCTGTGCTGTGTGGAAAGGGCACGCGGCTGGATCAGGCTGGAGGGGATGGATGGAGGAATAGAACCAGCTGCATGACTCATGATGGGCAAGGCTTTTTGCAGAAGACCGAGAGGAGTGAATGGCTCTCCATTTGGTATTTTTAAGGCAAAATTAATTAAATCCAAGCGATCCTGTCAGTATGGAGGACCTGTAGGATTTACCAGGCCTACTGCTTGTAGTCTGCATCAAGATGTACTACACATTTCCCGCAAAGGCTTAACAATATCTTGTTTATTATGGATCATTATACCTTACATAGGTTGACCTCAATCAATAAAAAATAAATGATTGCCATACATCACTGAGTGGAAATGATTTGTGTATGCAAATGTGTTTGTTTATATGTGGCCTCTATAGATCCACTTCTCTGAGGAGAACTGAGAAACAACCGCAGTGGACGGTGTAAAGAATAATGCATATTACTCCCCCCCCCCAGGCCAGCACTCCTACGGGAACAGCACTACCAGTATCTAAAGAAGGGGCTACGTAACCTCTCTGACGCTTACGAGGTAGGGCACCACACACTCGCCATCCAATGTTCAGAAACAGCACTGCATTAGCATAGAGAGTGTGCCATGATGTGATGCAGGCTTCGTTCTCCCGCTCTGAGCTTGGCCCGTATCTCTGTGTCTGGGATGCAGCCTCAGCCCTGCCCTTTCTTTCTCTTCTATCACCGCGTCATCTCAGTCTGCAACATTTCACTTGAATGACTCCTCTTCGAAATCCCCCATCTGAAACTTCTCTAAAGTGTGTGTGTGTGTGTGTGTGTGTGTCTGTGCGTGCGTGCGTGTGTGTGTGTGTGTGTGTTATAGTGTCTGGATGCCAGCAGGCCGTGGCTTTGCTATTGGATTCTACACAGTCTGGAGTTACTGGAGGAACCCATTCCTGCTGCTATTGCTTCAGAGTAAGTCTCTCTCATAGAACTACACAGACCCACGTACACATGCACATACACATGCACACAAGGTAACGTGACCTAATGTAACCTTTGATCATGAAGGAAAACGCGTCAATGCAGGGCTCCCCCTCTCTAAGCTGGTGAGCTGTGGAGGAGACTATAGCACATATAGCTCACCAGCTGAACACGGCTACGTGTCGCCATGCACACTCTATTCTGCCGACCAGAGAGCTCCGGATGACCTCATTCATAGATTAGTTGTACCATGTTTCTCAATTTGTCTTTTTTCACTCTATGAGTCAGCCCAAAAATGTCATTGCAGTTCAAGGCTTTTATTTCAAGTCTTAATTCCTGCAAAACAAATGCACTGACAGAGTCTGAGCGTAGGGGAGGGGGGAGGCGCGGACACGGATAAGACCACATCTAGGATACGAGCGTGGCTAAGGTCAGGCACAAAGGGGCTGTAGTTATCGCACCAACCACCGGGTGGGCTGGATGCAATTCAGACAAGACCTGGGCTCTGCAGGCCAGACAAAGGAGCGGTTTGTCTTTATTGGGCTGATGTAGGACACACGGCTCCTTGGGCCCGGACAAGACTGTGGGAGGTGCAGCCTGGCTGAAGTACGAGAGGACGGTCTGACCAATCAGAAGAGAGTAGATTAGGGCTGCCTGTCAGTTAAGCAAGCACATTTAAGATGCATCACTTTAGACTGTCTATTATTTATGACATGGTTGTTGCCCTACTTTAGATTTATGAACTAAAGTCGAATAGCGGACGGCTGAAATCAGGTGAACACAGCCTTTCTCTTTCCTGCTCTTCTCATTTGTTCCAAATGATCAACTGTCCAGTCAGCTGCGTGCTGGCTAACGGCTAACCTGGCTAACGGCTAACCTGGCTAACGGCTAACCTGGACAACTTGTTGACTCGCTGTAATTCAGCATACGAGTCAACCAATCAGCCTTTGCTCATTTGATGTGTTCACTAACACACACACACACACAATCACACTCCAAAATACACACAGACACACACACACACACACACTCTAAAACAAACACACACACACACACTCTAACACAAACACACACACACACACACTCTAAAACAAACACACACACACACACACTCTAACACAAACACACACACACACACTCTAAAACAAACACACACACACACACTCTAAAACAAACACACACACACACACACACACTCTAAAACAAACACACACACACACACTCTAAAACAAACACACACACACACTCTAAAACAAACACACACACACACACACACTCTAAAACAAACACACACACACACACACACTCTAAAACAAACACACACACACACTCTAAAACAAACACACACACACACACACACTCTAAAA
>JAOTIX010000082.1:6057972-6068181 GCA_027123715.1 Gaidropsarus macrophthalmus | reverse complement strand
CATGGACCTTCTTTCTGCAGCTCTTTCAATCTGCGTTTCACTTTCCCTTTAACTTGTTTTGTCCATTGTGTCATGTGTTATGCTCGTCAATCAAAACTGTGCATGACTTGCCTTGCTGTATTGTCTTGGCCAGGACACTTTTGGAAAGATTTGATAAAATCAAAATGAAAGAATCACCTGGAAATAGTACCTGATTATATCTAACTCCATGCTGAACATGAGGGGGACGGAGAGAGAGAGAGAGGGAGATAAGCAGACTTCCAGTCGTCCGTAAGATAACACTATCGAGACTGGCGAGACTGGGCTGAGGCCAGAGTGATAAAGCCAGAGCTGCTTTCTCCATACACTCTCCCAGTGATGTCATTCCATTTAGCAGGACGACAGCTGGTACAACCACAGCTTCAAATCCATTTTTCCTCAGCCCACCACGAGCTCCAACTCAATACCTTTTGAAAACATTTTGAAGAGGAGAGCCGTTTCTTGCAGAGTAATAAAGTTATTTAGTTTGATTTCTTTTTGATTTTTTCTTATTCACTTCATGAACGAAAAAAATTATAATTTGAGCGTGGATGGATATCATCTATGGGAGACAAGGAACAGTGTGACAGACATGGGTGTGTCCTATGCACCAGCACCAACAACACACACACACACACACACACACACACACAAACCTGGTCGAAGAGCTGCTTGCCCGTCGTGCTGGGCAGGACGGCAAACTCCAGCTCTGCATCCATGGTGGTGACGCGTACATTGACCTGGAAGGAAACACAAGGCCATTAGAACCAATCAAACACCAAACACAACGACTGCAAGGCCAGACAAGTAGAGAGTGGAGCAGAAGACCGTCTGATGAGCTAAATAGTGCTCAATCCGAGTAAAAGTAAAGAGGCAGCCCAACTAGCTGAGGCCTTTCTGAGGCGGAGGGGTTGGCGTGTTTACACAGTAAACACACACACAGGACCCTGTGTTTATCTCACTCTCACTCCTGGGTAGAAAGGGCTGTTTGAAAGGCATTCAGCAGCAAAATATATGGGTGGGGGGGGCAGGGGTTTAAGTGGAAAATATTAAGCAAGGAGCACATTCATCTATTTCATAAGGATCCTACAAAATGTGCTTAGCGTTGGCGTGCCTAATACAGCGCAGATAACCCACCAGGCATTAACAATGGAGAATTTAGGGCAGCCAGCATCCAAAGGCTGGCCTTCCTCACCCTCTTAAACCCCTGGCATGGACAACAGTTCCGAGACACTTCATGCCAGTTGGCTGGTTTATCAGTCTCTCCCCCCGCCCCCTCCCTTTTTTAGGACCATCAGTCTGGCTTGAAAGAAACCAGCTTGTGAATCCTGGAATTCGCTTGCGTCTGTCGGTTTCTCTCCGAGATTAAGAAAACTGCGAAATTAGACTTTTCATTGTTCTTTCATCACGGAAACCCGCCTAATGAGAGGAGATTTTAATGTCAACTCAACGAGTCCACCCAAGCGATCATTAAGTGATGTGTAAACCGCAAGAAATAGCTTAAGTAAATACGAGGTGCCGAAGAAAACAGATGACGTCGGTTTGACGCCACAACAGAGAAAAAACACTTACTCTAGTAGCCGGTGTTCACTGACGTGAAGCACACACAAAAGCAGATATTTACCAAGACATATTGGTGATTTGCACATGTTCTGCACCCATTGTCTGGTCACAATGCCCAAGGCTCGCGTTTAAAGGAGACGTTTAGCTTGATGTCCACAATAGAATTATATTTTATGAGCTATTAACGACAGGAAGATGTGTCAAGAACGAGAAAGGGAAAACGGAGAGTGAGTGTGCAAGACAGAAATGGAGAGAGAAAGAGAGAGATATGGAGAGAGAGAGGGAGAGAGAGAGAGCAGGAGAGGGAGAGAGAGAGCGGGAGAGACAGGGTTGACTAGCTCAAGCAGCCTTGACTTCTCCTTCATCTCCAGGCTATTGTGAAGGCTGTGAGCGCGCGGCGGTGGTGGGCACAAACTCAGTGACGCCCACGGCAAAATGGGACTCCGCTGGCCGGTCTGGTGCTGACTTGAGCTCCTGACTCACGGCTTCCTCAAAACACACACGGGAGCCCGGGTGACCTAGGTGAGACCTCTGAGCTTCACACACCGATGGCAGAAAGCAGGAGGAAAGGCTCACGATTGTGTGGCTGTCCGGCCTTTGTTGAAAGAGGCTAAGTCAATACGGTCGAATCTATCGATCGGTGAAGAGAAGTCGACCCGGTTCGTAATCAAAGAGGGTGATGTTCATTTCCCTCAGTGTGTGGTTAATAAAGACGGGGAAAGGTAGGCCCGTGCCGGCCATGTTACGGCTTCACCCAGGCATAAGGCGAGAGGCTTGGGTTGCGAGGAGCACCATTTAAAAAACAAAAAGGGGAAAAAAGGAAAAGGGAGGATAAAAACCTCCATTTACACAGCTGAACAAAGATCCCCATTCAGCTGCAGGTCCCCAAGCAGTTCTTCTCCTGCATCAGTATGCGAGTGCCAGCAAACCAATGTTTCCAGGGATTTACTGCAAAACTGAAGACCTATACCCGTTGGCAATGCTTGGGCTTGGGTATGGCGACGTTGCATGCTTTTGAACGTCCTTATGTCTGCAACACAGCTCAGACAGCTCAGGAAGTCCCTCTCAACATCGCCGTCTATACCCGGCGCGATTACAGTTGGCGGCACGTGTATCCAAGCCAGGGGGAAGGGGAATGGAACCTGTGAGTGGGAGCGCAGACAGAAGCACCAACAGAAACTACCGTATGGGTGATATGTGATCTCAAAGCTAGCCCCTTCCACGGCAATTCACAATAAACCAGGGCCATGAAAAAGAAAACATGACACATATCCTAAAAATACACCAGGCAAAGGCCCAATGTTCCACAGACAACTTCTGTCTAGGCAACAGAAAAGGGTGTATTTGGCCTATGAAGGCTCACTTCAGAAGATCCTTGTTCTCTATTAATAAGGTAAAACTAGAAAGCCAACAGAGCCAGACATATCCGTGGAGGTAACCGCCAAGACACAGAGAGCAGACCAGGATAAGTGCTGGACTTACTTGCGCGAGAAGATAAATAGGTTGGAAAGAAGTGTTTTCTATGGTTACCATGCCAATGTGGTCGGAGAGAAGAAAAAAGAAAAAGTGCACGTAATAACCTTTGCCATGGGAAAAGTAGGCAGCGGAGTTACAACACTGAACAGTTGCTTAGTCTTGCGTCTTAACTGCCAAAGACATTGACCTCCTGTGGTTGCGTAGGTTTAGAACTTGGTTTTTGGTTGCATTAAGGAGGTTGGGCCATCATCATCAGAATTGGTGCGGTAAAACAAGGAGTCGAGTTGAAGTAAAGTCCTCAGCAAAAAAGCCATTCAATTACATACGCCATCTCTGAAAGGTTTGGAAGGCCTTGTTGGACACATAGGGATTGACAGTTAACATAGACATAAACCACCAGACTAAAATGATTCTGTAGGCAGCTTTATATAGTTTGGTGTATTGACTTTGGACTTTGCTGTCTCATCTTTGTCACCATGTCATCCCGATTACGCAAGGATTCTGTATGATCATGCGTCTTGACGGTGGCCTAGCATGCTAACTTAGCATAGCATAGCCTAGCATCACGACTTGATTTGAATTGACTGATTAATAGTAAGTGACATCACGTGGACTACCTTCCCAGCAGATGTAGCACATGGTTGAGGGAAGGGGGAGAGGTGTGAGAGGGGAAGGGTGATGGCGGGAGACTGATGGCGCTGGATAAATGTTTGGGGCGGATCTCTTCCACATTCCTCTGTCCCGACCTTATAAGGACAATACTCACCTTTAAACACAATGTGTGCAGACATTTGGCAAAACGCCCTGTATCCACTTTTTTGCACAACGCAATGACCACCAGGGCGTTCCAGCCATCGGTGCGTTATCAATTATTCCAAGGAACAAACATTCACAATGGAACTGGACGTGAAAAGGAAACACCCATACTTGTTGGTCATGGCCACGCCCAGAGAGGTTTCTCTCATAGGGCTGTGACCGCAAGGGAAACAGGATTCTGGGAGAGCCATGAAGCACTATCGTTTACCTCACCACAATTCGTCATTCAGATGATGGAAACTTGAGTCACAGGAACCTCCAAATCCATTCCAACTTTCTCCTGTTGAATGGCTAACCGGGCTACCTCACCCAGCACCCCCAGCAGATGATCGACATGACATGGTGGAGGTGAGGGGAGCAGTCGACTAGATCATGAGTCAGCTGATCATGACTGATTGACTGATTCATTGATTACCCAGGAGTGTCCAAACAGCTATTTATAGTGTTGAAAGGTTATTTTCCCGACACAAGAGAAGAACACAACATATTGTAGTTATTACGACACATAAGTTAGAATTGCTATGTACAGGCTTTTGGGGATTTACATTTGTAATTTATTTTACAGTTTCTAGTGATAATGTTACAAAAGTCCAAGTGACTTACAATGTTACAAAGTTACAAAGTCCTTTCAGTCCTGTTCTCGGGCTGACTTAAACTACTGAATAACCAACCTGAAGCTATCAGAACATAAAACCTGTAACTAGACACCAACTGCATGCCAATACTGGATCTCAGCATTTTAGGGGACTCGTTTTAGATTACGAATCTAGACGGTGGGAAAATGAAAAGCATTAAAACATACTCAGTGTGTGCAACTATGCTGTATGAACTCACACAGTGAACACTCAGTCTCAGCAAGCAACCAAAAATGCCCCTGTGTCCTTGACATTATGGAAAGGAAAAGTTGACTTTATACCCCCCCCCCACCCACTCCAAATATACATAAATGCACTGGAGTATTTTGTACCTACAACAGGGGTTGTGCTATCAGACCATAATGATGTAATTTCCATGGTGACACTGCTGACAACCCAAAGGCCGTTCTAAACAAGCCATCAACAAACTGACGCCCTGACTGGGGCCTGCTGAAGCACACAACATTTACCAACAGTGAACACAGTACAATGCACTATTTGACAGTTACGGTTATTTAGGCATCACTGTGGCAGCAAATTAACACATTTATTTGCCTTGTTTAATCCGCTACGTAATTATTAAAGTTTAATTTAACAATGGGGACTTGTTGACATGTACTTTTCAACCTTTCTTTCGGGGAGTTCACCACCACCACATCATTCACCACATCCAGACAATAATATGCTTTCATATTTTAGCAAAAGTAGATATTGGAAAATTGAAAAAGAAAGTCTTGATCAGCCTAACACAAATGAAGACAAAGGTTTGAAAACACTTTAGTCTTCTTTTGAGTTTTGCTTACCAAAGAGATGATTGCCAGCCATTTTGGCCACTTGGAAATCTGTTTTGGTCGAGGTCAGTTATTACAATTTTAATGAAGCGCAAAGTTCTGTTCAATTTGGAGCTCAGGAAAAAAAAAACTCAATTGTGTAACTTGGTGCTTCCAAGGTGATCCTGTAATCACATTGCCTGCATGTACAATGCAGTACAATGTGATTGCACTAATAAGGGATTATTGTCCCAAAATATACGAGCAACAAAATAAAGGTAGTTATGTTAATATCTCATACAATTTATTTGGAAGAACCCCCATATTGCCTAATTTAGATTAGTATGACTTAAGTAAACCCCAACATGTATTAAAAATACTCATACGAATATTCAACGTAATAATTGGCTGATGACAAGCTGCGAAATTGAAGTATAAAATACATACCGCTTTAGGCATCGTTGGTCCTCGTCCTTAATGTGTGTCTGTATGAGAAACGGTACCAAAAGTGCTCCCTGGAGAGAAACTGCTCCGTGTGTGAGACGTTTTAGCCTTGCCTTCCTGGAGCTGGAAAGAAGAGAAACGAGTTATACCCACTCCGACGATACTAAATCGGACAGGCTGGCCTGCCTTTAAATTGCTGTGGAGGACTGGTTGACGCACAGCATCATGATGAATCACACATGAATCGAGATCAAATATGGAAGCCTATCCCAGACGCTTGGATTAACTTAGTCTCCACCCTTTTCTCCGTGTTTTTTGTTTTTTTATGCGAGGCTTGAGGATGGGGAAACCTGGCGTATCGATCGATTTTCTTTCAACTGAGATACCCCCTTAAACATTTTTTTTGGGGGAAAAAAGGAAGATTCACTATTTGTTCTATTTGGCAGTGTAAACATGGACATTAAAAGGGTGCAAATACTCACAATTGATATTGCTCACTACAGTTGTATGTGAGTATCCAGGTTGAACTGATTTTATTAACGTGGGATTATTTTAGAGTTGTTTATAACCAATACTTTAAAAAGTAACACATTTTTAGAAAGGTTGTCAGTACCCCCTGCAATACTCCAAATGACCACTAGAGGTACGCGTACCCCTATTTTACCACCACTGGTCTAGTTTATAAAGACCATAACTGACCTGTTGGACCAAAACTGCATTGAATTGAACAGATTCAATACCAGGCGGGGTATGGAAACTGAGCAGTTTTGTGACATAATCTCGGAGATGTAACCTAACATAAATGTTATATAGTAGTGTTAAAACACCTTTATAGTTGTCTTCTATGTCGTATATGACTAGAGTAACGTTAGACAACAAACCCACTGTAACAGGAAATGTCCAGTCTTTTTGAAGCAAATCCCATTGATATCATAACGTTAGACAACTTCACAGATCCCAGGTCATTTAAAATACGAAAAAGGCAGCAAATCGAAGTACGAAAACGTTGCCGTCCATACCACTACGCTTCTGTCGAGATCATTAAATATGTTTTTGTTTCTATTGTTGTGTTCGCATAGCCGTCGCGTAGACGTTAGAGGCAACCCTCCTCACTGTAATCCCACTGCAGACACCTGTTGAGATTTGCCTATTTGTCCAACAGTCTCGTAAAGAAGGCGGAAAAGTGGGAAAAGTGTTTCCGTTTGTTTAGGCATACATAAAAATACTTCAAAAGTCTTACCAAATGATGAGTATTGCAAGTCAAATATATACGGGCAGTTTTGTAGCCGTTTGTTTCGCCCTCGTTCTCCTGTAATTTGTTGTGCGCGCGCGGCAATATGGCTGACAGTCGTGTGTGGTGGCGGTGCACTCAGACAGAGCTGAGGCTAAACCCACAGGATGAGCAGTGGCGGTCTGAGGATAGACTGGAGGGGGCTCACATGTTGGGGAATGGATTTACAGAATTTGACGTAAATTTATTCCTGACTCTCGTAATGGAAATGACGTCTACTTTCACTATGGAGATTTGTTTGTAAATCCTAGGAGAAGTTATAGGGTTCAATGTAGACCATGAATAGCTGAATAATTAAAATGTTTACAATATTTGTAAATACCTAGTTGCTGTGTTTTGAGCCAGGTGCAATACTGCTGTTTTTTCAACCACTATTTATGAAGTAATGATTATTGTTCGTGTTCATTTATCACTAATGCATGGGAATCATATTTTTGTTTTAAATTCTAATGTTATGTTTAACGTGTACAATCGTTATAGCTTGCCAAACACAAATAGGCAGTTGGTATACAACATTACAATGAACAGTAGGTCATTGTTGTATGCCTACTATAGCCACAATTACAATTCTATATAGGCGGCTGCGTCATCACAACATTGTATCTACAAACAGAGAACCAAGGAAGCGCTGTCTGATGGGAGGCGTTCTTACACGACTGGCCAATAGTTTGACAGGATTAAAATAGAACCGTATATATCACACATGAGACCTATTGCGTCGAAACCAAACGAGAGGTTGCCGCGTGACAGACTCTTATCGTAGTTGTGTCTCGTTAGGGACCACAAACTTGTATTCCTGCCTACTATTCACTATTCATAATGCTGGACTGAAAACAAAGTAACGATTTATCGTATGACTGCCGTCGATGTCATCGGGACGCACGCAAATTGGCTTAATCTGGTGGAATTTAATGTCAATTTAATGTGATTGTGAATAAACCTCATGAACCATCGTATCGTGTTGGTTGTCAATACTTATACAGGTTACTGCCAAATATAAATAAACCAATGTAAATAAGCACAACGTTTTTCGATTATCGTTCATAGATTGGTTTGATGAGGCTTTTTATAGGAATTGCCGAAACCATTAACTAATGTCATAACCTAGGCTGAGAGTTTATGAAATGAACACAGTCTGGGGTGCTGATGTCGATGCAAAACGAGTTTATTACGTTAATGTCATATATATTCTGAAAGTTACAATGTAATTCTTCAAGAGTCTAGTTTTTGGAATCCATCCAGTCTCTTCTCCGTAACTTCAAGGATGAGTGCTGGAAAAATAAACACAAAGCGTCAGGACTGTTAATGTTGTACTGTGGTAACATAACCGCTAGAAGGAGCTATAAGAGTTTCTATGGAGTTTCTCAAATCTGTATGTAATTTCTTACTGTCGATGAGATCTCTTGCGACAAAACTCTTTTCCAGGTTGTTGGTCACTTCATTCATTAGCCATGGGAAAAAACTGGTCTCAATATCTAGAATAGGAACAATGAAATACATTGGAAACAATTATTAAAAAATATATCATAATTAAGTCAATATACATTTGCTATGTGTTGTACATTAAATATAAGTTGTGTGTGTGTTTAACCGAGTAGCCTACCTTATAATGTAAAGGATTATTATCGAAATACCTTATAGGCAAAACAATTATCTAAACATTTATCCTAAATGTTCATTGATCAACAGTTCCATATCCAATATTACAGCATTGTTAACTGAATTTCAAAATAACAAAAACAATCAACCAACTGTGTTTCACAGCGGGATTTTGAATAATTATTATTCCCGCATGATTTTGCCTCATTACCTTCAGAAATCAAGAAACACCATCGTCTACTCAATGGGACACAGCATCTATAATCTAGGCCCACTTTGAGTCTCCAGAGTGGCTGATCCAATCAAAGTATGGGCAACTTCACAGGAGGAGACATACTTTACGGTGTTACGCCAGGTGACCTATTGTTAAACCAGGTTAGCAAGGTGGAGCCGCTGCTAGAAGTGAAGGACAGACACACCTCTCTCCACAGGGTCATAGAAGTAGCCATTGGCCCCCAACGTCATGTAGACAGACGCCAGTAGGTCTGCCAGGTAGTGTTGGGTGAACGCCCATGCTGCAACCTTCTCCACCGTTTCCTTTTCTTTCTCCAGCACCAGCCGCTGCTGAGCAATTCTACGCCCCTGGTGGAGTAGGCTTTTGTTAGATTTTTTATTTACTGATGGGAACAAGTTCACATATGCACATGCATGTACCCGTCGCATGCGCAAAGTGGTCAATTTCATTTTAAAATTACTTCACTGGCTCTTCCTCATCCTGTGTAGGAAGGCACAAAGCGGATTCAATTTCCTAGTAGGAAATATGTTTCCCAGCCAATCAACCAGCCAGGGCAGCCTTTATGCTGGTGAGTACACTTGAAAAAAATGGAAAGACGTTTTTGGTGATTTTCCTTCTTCAGTACTTCAGGAATAGCTTTTTCATCCATGATGACCGCAGACTAAGGGATTCAAGAGATTGCACATCAGCCATTTGGTGTCTTTCTCTTCCCCCAAGGACAATTTTATATTTATATTATTTTATAACTGATATTCTAAACAATCTAACAATCTAAACCTTCCCACAACTACTCATCCTAACCCACACATTCTTCCCATCAATACATTACACACACCACTTAATATACAGACTTCATATGGATATGCCTCGTCTGCTATATTGTTATATTTTTTTATTTGTATTCAATGTATTACTTTATGCCCTTATGATCCTTTATTGACTTGACTCCAATTTCCTTTTGATCACTGAGCCAATGGACGGAGTGTCGACTCCATGTTTTAAGCGTTGTTAAGCTTGCTAATACCCACGGCCACAATTTATACAGTAAGTACCATTGTAGTTGTCAGGATCAATAGGTATGTTGTAATTCAGTAATCCACAGATTTTTTTGAAGAAGTTACTATCCCAAAAAATAATTTCCAATTTAAGTATTAGTATTTCTTATTTTGTGTATTGTTAGTACACTGGTGGTCATTAGTTTCAGTAAGCTGGAATTTGAAAACTAATGGAATAACAACATGGAACCCAACCCCAACAGATCAACTGAAACTATACTGAAGCTGAAATAAAAACAGGAAATAAACACAACACAGAAACTGATTCAAAGAGATCCAAATGAAATAACAGTGATATCTAATGAAT
>JAOTIX010000082.1:5764220-5774220 GCA_027123715.1 Gaidropsarus macrophthalmus | reverse complement strand
AGGATATACTTGGACGTCGTATCTTTTGTTTGTTTATTGTAGGGAGTGACTCCGAGAAGCCATACGTTCATGTTTTTAAACTTTGGCGAACTGCAGTTGAATGATGCTCAGACTTCTGCCCCATCTTGGGGTAAAAAAAAGGCTAAATGCGGTCGGCCAAAATGAATGTTTTCACGCTCGTAGCTTTATAAGGACGCGTAGAGTTCGCAGACCATCCGAAACATTTCCACTTTGGTTTGTCTGTGATGCCACAGGGAACCGACTGACGTTGTAATGACATGTCTTAGCGCGTCAAATGTCTCTGATTATAGTTATCTGGGTGAAGATTGTTTTTCACAATATCTGGCCGCAGATGGGTGGGGTTGCTGCTCAAGATCTCATGGAAACCATGTATATCAGGGGAACCCCACCCATCTGATCTGTCCAGGATATTTAAAACAAACAACATTGGAAAAACCCACAAAAAAGATAGGAGACTTTTCCAGGTTTGTTTTCCAGGTTTTCCAGTATATACGTTGTCACATTTCTACGTCTTGTCTTTAGACATTTAAGAGAAAAGAAAAAAAGAAAATAATCCTCACGTTTGCCACAGGATTCAACGTCAAGCATGTAAACGGTTGTGTGCGGAGAGCGTGCGCAACCAGGCTTCGCTACTACAACTCAATAACAACATCACGTTTAGCATGCTAGCGTAGCGTGCACGAGGTATGGAACGTTGCCCCCGACCGGCACGGGACCCCTTTAGTGAGCCGCGCCATCCCCAACAACGACCACACGTTCAGCCAAAAGACTCGTCATGAACTATTTTTATACCCGTTCCTCTTGGAGCAATTTGAAAAGTCTTACTGTATGGTTCGTCTCCCCACACACGCTACCATCGTACCCAGTTTACATAATGTTCCACCAGTGGAGGGTGAAGTGGTGTGGGCCCGCTTGTGTGCCATATCCATAGGGATGTTATGTTGCTCTTTGTGTCCGATTTTACATGTTGTAATGTTAATTTATTCTTTGTTTTGTGTTTTGTTTTGTTTGTGTTTTGTGAGGAAAACGGTTGAGTTTATTGTTGAATTGAGTTCAACAAAAAACGATTTAATTTTTCTGATTTAACTTAATTCGACCGGGACTTGAAGGCTCTAACTGATAATTCTATTGTGTGTATGTTGTGTTATTTTCTGTTTTGTTTAATTACCTCCTACTATGTTTTAAAGTGCCATTTTGTTCCTTATCTCCATGTTTACTGTAACAAACGTTAACATACCCTTACTCCCTGATTCTTTACTCCAGTCACATCCGTCTCTCTCCTTAAGGTGAGAGTGGATGAGCCCAGTCTCCTGTAAAGTCTGTATGATAAGCCTGCCTTCACGCTAACGCCTTTGTTTCTTGTCTCCATCGTTCCTGACTGAATCATGTGGTGCTTTTACCTTGGTAATACCTTACTTTGTTTACTTTTCTCCCTTTTTTTCATTAAAATAGACCTGCACCTTCCCTCTCACCACCTCCTGTGGTTGTATCGCGTTCCTTTGTCACAATACTAGAGAACGAGTGGAAGCCATAATGTATGAAATGCGTTAATGTCAGTTCAGCGCAGCACGTAGAAAATGACACTGTCGTCCTAAATACAAGATGCTAAAGAATTGGCGATTCTTACGACTACATTGATCATGGTCTTTGGCAACTTGGGAAAGATGGGATGATTGAATGAATGGGTTTCATAAATCCATCACAGATTGAATTCAACGTTGAATTAATTTATTATGAGACCGCTCCATGCAAGTTCTGGGGACTGCAGTGCATTCAATTATTAGATAATCACGTATCGAGTACAAAATGTACAACATTGTCGGAGTCCATTTTTTAAACGCATTAGTTTCTTATTGGGCCAATAAACACATCATTTCGCCCACGTGTCATTTCTGAAGTTATAAGCTTAAAGCTTCGTTGAATGCACACTGTCAATACAATATATCAAAATAAGATGGTTTTTTTTAAGTATTGCGTTTAAGAATATATCCGTTATCATTTCGTAAGACAGCCCTATATTCCCTAGTAGATCCACCTGCCGATCCACTGAATGGCCGGCAGCTGCGAGTGTGTCTGACAACTTGATGAATTCAAAAAGGAAATCTCAAAGAAGAGTTCAAGTGAATGAAGTCATCACAGAAGAGAGCTGGACGTCGTGGAGGACAACCCACCATCTGCCGCCAGCTTTTGTGGTCCGGGAACAAAGACTCGGGCTCTCGGTCTTCCATCCCTCCACGCAAGAGTCAACGATCTTCAATACAACGCTACATGCTAAATGTTTCCCTTCCTCGCCACTAGAGGGCGTTCTGACACCAAGTCTGTGCCAAAGAAAAAGCCGCAAAATGTCAAAAAAACAATGGAAAATGTAGAACGTGTTTTTCTTTTCCACCACTAGTTTAATGCTTGTTTTTGTCTACACCCATCATTGTTTTTATTGAACACTTTGGTTTTTAATGCCTTTTATAACTGCAACTGTTTCTACACATAACGCGCGTGTGTGTGCTTAAAATGTATGAGTCTGTGTTGACCAAATGACATCATGTTATTGAATACTGATATTGGTTACTTGTTGTCTTCTAAAGTCAGCTGCAATATTAAACACAGATGGCTCCATATCATAGGAGCTAAAACCCGTGCAATGAAACCAACATTATCCTCCGCGCAACCATCCATCATTCTCTCGTAAAAGTATGGCAGTAAACGCTTTTACTGGAATGCCATTCTAACATCTCGTTTGGGCGAATTCTCTGCCAAATTAGATATTCCCCAAACGACAACAATTGGTAGGAGCGTGTGTGTGTGTGTGTGTGTGTGTGTGTGTGTGCGTGTGCGTGTGTGTGTGTGTCTGTGTCTGTGTGTGTGTGTTTGTGTGTGTGTGTTTGTGTGTGTCAGAGAGAGAAAGAGAGAGCAATTCCAACAAAATGTACTTATGAGGGCCACTCATCTCCATGATGCTTACCCTACTACAACAAAAATAAACTAAAATGGCTGCTTTGAGTGACTTTGTTTTATTTATTTTGGTTTTTAGGCAAGTCACCACAACAATGTTTCCCGTGCGAGTGATGTGCTCGGCTTAACTCTGAATGGTCAATTTGTTTAATCGGAGACCAGATGTCGGGCATTTCATTCCCCTGCTGTGTGGGATTTCAAAGGGATATAAAAGGACCCAAAAATCGGGGACGTCGATATCAGGCGCCTGTTGTTATGGCTGAGAAAAGAGTGTTTACATGGCAGCTGGGGACGACGTGGTCTTTACTTGTATCTCCACGTGTGTCTCATCAAGGGCCGGATCATAAATTAAAATCAGGAATTGTCCATCTTATATTTTTTACATTTTGTCTATCAATGTCTTCATTTGACACTTAACAGTGAATGAATATCGCTGACTTGGCTTGGTACCTTCCCAGGAGCCTGTTTTGCGATCATATAGGGATGGGTGGGCGTGGTTATTTACGAGGTGTGAATCCTGATTCCCAAACGCACTTGTCTCTCAGCGAAGGTGTGGTCTCTAAAACAAAACTCAACTCCTCCCTACAACGTGCCTCTCCCCCCTTCACACATACTGGCAGTCAGTGATGACTGTAGTAGAGCCATAGGTCCACGCCATTGCGTAGTTGTTTAGACAGTTTGGACACAGCGGAAACGAGACAACGGAGGTTAAAGCCATCTTCTGCGGCAACCTGTTGGTAAGTGCTAGCAAACATTATCTGCTATCTTTGAATTAGCATTTCTATGCAGACGCGAGGATTTCCGTAATTACGCGTGGGAAACTCACTACAATAGAATCAAATGTACTCATTTGTAAATTAGTTTCTGTGTACAAAGGTGAATCTGTGCATTAGTTGTAATATATTTTCAGTTGAGAACAAACTTCACCGTGTTTCGTGAAAGTTATCCACGTGACTGTGTTGTTCCTGTCTGACAGCTGGAAAGTCCTCAAGTACTCATATTCATCACTTCACTTGGCGCAGTGTCCTAGTTTACTCCCTGTTGCTCTAAGTATCGTGACAAGGTTTAGAAGCAAAGCGTGTAAGGATTGCAAAAAGGTTTACGGTTGAAGGCAATTATGCGCCAAACTGCTCCTGTTGAATGTTTTCGTGGCTGAAGCGAAGCCATGCAATTTCTATCCAGTCATTCCTTTCTTTTGGTGACATATGCGATGACGTCAAACATTCAGAATAGATGTATAGATGTATTTATAATGGACAGGACAAAACGGTGTGATGCTGTTTTATAGCATACATTCTGTAATCAACGTATCTAACTATCCACTATACACGATTCGCTATAATTACCACTGGGAGGAAATTGGCGTGGTACCCAATAGTCTGTCTGCATCTGCCGCCTTCCTATGTTTTGGTTGATGACTAGGTACCCCCACAGTCTTTGTAGGGGTCTGTAAAGTGTCTGGCCCCAGCGGCGTGTGTGTTTGTATGCACCCGTGTGTGTGTTTGTGTGCACTCGTGTGTGTGGGCGGGTTAAGGGGTGTATTCACGGGCAGACAAAAGGGTGAAATTGGCCCTGCAGAGCGTGTCGGAGGGGTGGGGGGACCCGTGCGACAGGAAAGTCTGTCGTCAAGCACCCTCCCATTACAGTTTTGTAGTCATGAATGGGGAAAAACATTGAACGTTCTTGACCGTTAGAAAATAGTGATCATCATTTTGTTTTTTTTAAGGTTTCTCCATCCCAGTGTTTTGGTTTGGCTAACGTGACTCAGACGTAGTCATGATCGTCCTGCCCTTCAGCAGTTGGGGCCCCTATCCATGTATCTCTGGACTTTATCTGAAATGTGGCTGTTGCTCCGGACTGACACTAGCTGAGTGAAGTTAGGAGCCTCATCAATTCTATCTGGATTAAAATGCGTCTTTTGTTGGTTTGGAAAAGTATGAACTGTATGAATCCACTTTTGAAGTTCAGCAGAGCTCCTAACATGACAATAAAACGTCGGAAATTATTGTTTGGCTAATAAGACCCAAACAAAATCCCTGTTGTATTGGATTGCTTGCTTGTTGGAAATAGTTTTATGACATTTTATATACACAAAAAAGTGTTTGCATGTCGACTCTGCTCCACAGCTGACTAAACCGAAATCCAATCCTGGACTTAATAGGCCTTGGTCACATGTTATTTTTTTCCCGGCATGTTTTTGGGTGAAGAATGTTTGGCAGTGAGTGTGTTGCTTAGCAACGTACCAGCTGTGGCAGAATTGCACTGCTGAAGCCAATTAGAGATTTAGACCTGCCAGTGTTTGGGACCGCAAAGCTCTTGGACATGGCAGGTAACATTAATGTCAATATTTGTTATTGACTCAATGGAGACTCCATTCACCCACATGCACACATTCTAGCCACGCACACACAGAAACCCCAATGTTTTGACAGAGTTTTCCTTCTAGCTAAATAAATATTAGAAGGAAAAAAAAAATACAAACTCTAAACTTTTCCTTCAAGTTAGTTGCCCGCTGTGACCTTCCTGTTTTACTTGTCATATTTGGTTTCGTATTTTGTTTCCTGCGCGTTCTTTTGCAGAAAAATACAAAGCATAATGACTCTGCGCCTCTGTTCTCAAGACTGAAGGGTTTTCTCTAACGAGAAGCCTTCTCCCTGCTCTATGAGGTGTCACATTAGGGCAAAGGCAGTAAAACCTTGGGAGTCTTTGCCTGGCCTGGTTAATATACTTAGCCGTATGAATACCAAGCAGCAAGGCGCAGAGAGAGAAAGCATGTTGCACCAATAAGCACACCTCCCCTGGGTACTTAAGGTCCAATAATGCCTCTGTTGTCCTGAAGGGTCACACAACCCCCCAACTGCTCAGTGACCAGCTGGTGAATGGCAGCCTAGTTTCTGCTACCTGCTCAGCTGCTCAGTGGTTTTGGTTTTTATTGGTTCTGTTTTTATGCGGTTGTTACTGTGGCAGCCAAACTGCTGCGGAATTCAGTTTTTCGGTGCTCTTGTCGTGTTGGAAATGGAACCTGATCGATTGGTAGAATTTCAGGTATTTCCTGCTCAAAGACGACATGCCTTTTTTTGAACGGTGACTGAGAAAGTTTCATCGAAAACATCTTTTCATTCTTTCATCCCTTCCAGTACTTACCCTGGATCATCATTAAAGAGTTCTGTGTTAAGGTGAGCTGGCTAGCATGTCAAGGTTTCTCCTAAAAAGATTGAAACAATCCCACTCGGACCATCCCTCGCCAATAGGTTACCCAATGATATTTTTGGTTTCAAAAGCCAATACAAGCAATGCTATTGTTAACACAAACTAACTGTAGCCATCCTCAAAACACAGACTCCCATTCATCCCGTTCCCATTCCCATTCACTTGATATTCCTCAACTACCACAGCCTGTCAGAATAATTCCCAGAAGTCGTTAACCACCAACGTGCCAGGCACTTTTGCGTCCAACGTGTTGGTTTGAGTGTCATCCGGGATGGCATTTGTGATGCTAATGATTATTGATGGTAGCCCAGTGTCCATTCTAATACAAAAGGGGGGTTTTCTAAGGTGACCGGTGATTACGTCGCGGTCCTCTGGTCTGTGTGAAGCGCTGCCTTGCCATATGTCTTCTGTGTGGCGACCACTCGCTCCAGCGAGGCCAAGCAACATGAGAATAGGTTGGAGGGGCAAACTGGGGGTTTCATTAGGGCTATTATGTGCTAATGAGATGGGGTGTCAAAGTCTTTTCCAGCCTTATTGTTGTCCTTTGTTTGATGACGAAAGCCGTTTCAGACTGACCAAATGTTTACCCTAAGGTAGTGGTAATGGTAGATGGGTAACAACAAGTCGAATTTGTTTCTTTGGAAACCAGAGTTGAGGCCAAACCACATCTGGCCAAACAACAAAAACACTGGCATTATTGATGAAGAACGTTTAGCTCGGTTCAAATCTTACCCCCCCCTCTGGGGAGGTGCTGAGGTGCGGTGGGTTTGTTTGTTTTGGTAGCAGTGGTGGGCCGGGGGCGGGTGGGGCGTAGACCCAGACCGTACCACCACCACCACCACCACCACCACTACCTTGATGTCTTTTGTGGCTTCAGGCGCGAATAAGGTGCCCTCTGTGTTCGGACCCCCGACCAAACCCAAAAAACCTGGGCTACCGGGCCTGGAATGTGTGGTGGATTTTCTACCTAATTAACCCCCCGTTTTTCTTGTGCAAGCCGGCACTTTTTTTCTGTAACGCCACACAAAAATGCAATGGCCATAGTCGTCTCGGCTGTTTGTCGTGGTCTTTTTTCTTCCCTGCTTTGCCGCTAAGCCTCCCGGTGCGTAAATGTAAGCCGGTGAGCGGCGAGCGTGAAACCACAGTGTACACACAACAATGGTCGCACTTTATGTGTGGGGCTTTTCAGGGGCACGTGTGTGTGTGTGTGTGTGTGTGTGTGTGTGTGTGTGTGTGACCTGATATAAATCTCTCACTGCATGACAAGAGTAGCCACATTCTTTTTCTGAGGAGGGACTGAGACCGGTTGAATTCTTTGCCGTAATCAAAGTCATTTTGCATAAATGGTATGTTTTCTTTTGGTATCGCTACGGCACGAGTCAAGGGTTTTCAATTGTCATGTAATTATACTTTAAAAAAAGTATATAAATGACCTAATGGTCAAATTGTTCGCTGGGCAGTCTTTCAGAACACAGATGTAGGTTGGTTTAGTGTGGTCCACACTAATGTTGGGTGTATTTATTTCCAAAACAAATTGCAAGAGATTTTAAGGGGTAGATAGAAGAAGAAGATAAGAGAGGCCTTTTTAATAAAGGGTGCCTTAAAGTGGAAGCTCCGGACATTGGGGCTCAAACCCAGTACCTTTCGGCTGGGAATCAAACATCCTTGCCACTCCCATACCCCTGTTCTTTCCAATATATATATAAATATATATATAAATATATTCCTGAGAAGATTCAGTGTCGCCTATGAAGCAGAAACACTGAATTCAGCATTTCCCGACCAATTCCTTTGGAACCAAACAATTTGTCATAGTGGAGAATTGGAAAAAATATGTTCAGCTGGTTTCTAAAACATCCTTCCATGTCAGCCTCCACGGCTGTTTGCCATGATGGTTGGTCGGGGGAAAAAGGAGGGTCCTTCCCTTCGCCTACCAACCTAAACCTAACATACCTGTGGCCACATCAAACAACACTGGTACTGTTCCCTTCCACACTGAGGGGAAAATCCCAGGGCTGTTGATCCAGCTTGAAACATCTCGAAGGTACAACGGTTGAAACATTCAACGGTTGAAATGTTCAACTGTTGATCCAGGTGAACTTTAATGTGTTAAATTTCCACTTAAGTGGCTGTATATGTAAGGTTTTGCCATTTGCGATGCTCTTGGTAATTTGTGAGTAGTCACTTGAATCTTCTGAAAAGGGGCATCCAGTCCAAACTCCAGCTCCATCTTTTACCTTTTTATTGCTTTAACCAATCAAACAAGCTGGAACCATCTCATATTTATAGCCATATTATGACACTGTGATTGGTCTGTTATGATACATTTGTCATTTAAAGGCCGAAAAGTGGATAACAGGAAATACAGTCCCAAAAATAGTCTGGGGCAAATCATTTTCATTTGTCATCAGAATTATGTTGAGTAATCTTTTCTAAATTTGCTTCAGTTTCTGTGCAAAAGGCTTAAATTAGCTGAGCCGCTGTTTCGGCACCGATCGACTGAACGTCTCATCTTCATGAGATGGCCATGGCACTGAGAGGGAAGGGAGAGCAGGCTGGCACTCACAGGGCGTACAGTTCATCATGGCAATAAAGACTCGGCTGTAAATTCTTCAGACCTCTGTCTGCAGCAGGGGATGCATGTGCTCAATTTGTGGTGTGTGTGATTTTGGGTGTCAGATTATGCGTGTGGGTCTATGTTCTATGTAACTGTGTGTGTTTTAATGTAAAGGTGTGTGTGTGTATGTGTGTTTCTATGTAACCCTGGGTTTATGTGTGTGTGTGTGTGTGTGTCTGTGACTGTGTGTCTCTGGGTAGGGAAGGTACCAA
Organism: Gaidropsarus macrophthalmus; assembly: GCA_027123715.1. Classification (NCBI taxonomy): domain Eukaryota; kingdom Metazoa; phylum Chordata; class Actinopteri; order Gadiformes; family Gaidropsaridae; genus Gaidropsarus; species Gaidropsarus macrophthalmus. Next base: position 5,765,211 of record JAOTIX010000082.1, on the reverse strand, counting down.
TTTCCCTCGAGAGGAGGGGGTGGAAAAATGGTTCTTCTGGGGACCACAGCTGCCATTCCGGCTCGGCCTTTGAAGTAGTCTCCCAACCGATGTGATCTTATCAGCGTTTCCATTACAACTCTGCAAGACCCAGACTAATGTTGGTCCATCTTACCCCCCTCCCCCACCTCCACAAGTACGCCCGCATCTGTACCCCGCAATCTAGTTTGATGATGCCCCCCCACCCACCACCATCAGCCCCCCATTTAAACCAACCAGTCACTAACCGATGCCCAGACGACCACAGGAAGCATGGTGCCACCTCGCATATTAGTGTCACGCGGCCGCCATCTTGGCTCCAAGGTTTGCCCACCATGTGGTTTGGGTACCCTGGGAATCCTGGGGTCTGCTGTGTCTGTGTGTGTGTGTGTGTGTGTGTTGGGGATGGGGGGATTGGGGTTTGGGGAATGGGATTCAGGAAGGCTTTAAGATGAACCCTCTCATCCCCATCTTGTCGCCTCGTCACCTGTTTCCAATCGACTGTATCTGCAGCCGAAAGCACTTAAACCCACCTTACTCTCGACGACCCCCCCACCCCGCCCGCCCTCGACCTTTGACCCGTGGCGTTGTCTCGCGTACAAGCGCCTTTGTGTTTTTATTCGTGCCAAACGGGGACACTCCTGCGGATCGAGTTGGAGGATGGAGTTGAACCTTTTTAAGAGGGGTTGAACCTTGTGGAGGTGAGGTGACTTTGGGTGTGTGTGTGCCGTGAGTCCAGCTGTGTTGAGTCTTCCCGGGCCTCGTAACTTGGAACATCAGCCGTCTGTTCCCAAGACGGGCCCCGTCTTAATGAACCAACCCCCGGAAAGAAGTTCTCCTTCTTTATGAGCTTTTCTCTGAATCACAGCTGTTTGTTATTACCAGCGTATTAGCTATTAATCTCTCTCTCTCTCTCTCTCTCTCTCTCTCTCTCTCTCTCTCTCTCTCTCTCTCTCTCTCTCTCTCTCTCTCT
>JAOTIX010000082.1:5672962-5683414 GCA_027123715.1 Gaidropsarus macrophthalmus | reverse complement strand
CTATGTTCCCACAGCCCTATGTTCCACAGCCCTATGTTCCCACAGCCCTATGTTCCCACAGCCCTATGTTCCCACAGTTCTAAGATTGTTTTTGGTCTGTGTGCGTGTCTTGAGGCGTGTAGTGTGGGAAGGGGAAAGGGCTAGGGTTAGGTTAGGTTAGGGTTAGGGTTAGGGTTAGGTTAGGGTTAGGGTTAGGGTTAGGGTTAGGGTTAGGTTAGGGTAGGGTTCTTTGCTTGTTCATTAAAAACGTATAGATAATTGAACGTGTACTGTGTCTAAATTTCACAAACATACACTGGATTTCTTCAGGTCCCATGCAAGCAGCCTGCTGAGTGTGAAGTCAACTGAACTGAACATAGAGCTGTGAGAACATAGGGCTATGAGGGAACATAGAGCTGTGGGAACATAGACACGCTCCCACCTGAATCACTGGACTTTTTAAAAGGGAAATGGTTCTTGTTTTAACGTAAATTAATACATGGAGCCCATAAATAATTTAGCATCAGAACCTGGGACCATTCCCAAGTCCCCATGGGATCGCAGACATATATTTATATATATATTAACCATTTCTTCATAGAACATCCTATTAATTCTACATGACGTTGCAAATGTACCTCTCTGAGCCAGTGGGGACCGTGCCTTGGATGAGGACCATCTCACCCGGAAGCAGACCCCCAAGAATAGTCCCAGCAAAGGGTACAGCCTTTTGATAAAGCACGTAACATATTAAAGAAAAGTATGGAATAATGGGGGGATAGCAAGTGAAAATAGATATCCACTCAATCATGGACAACTCCGGTTGTAAGCTTACGGTACTTTTTTCGATGATTCAAATGCATCTACTCGTTCGAAATCTCTCCCTGGTTTACCATGACTCAAGTCAAGCTAATAGCATGGGGTAATTTGGAATAAACTGACTTACCGGATTCAAAATAGTCTGTTTAGCTTTAGCCGACATCTCGATGAGTTGACTGACCCACAAGATATTAAACGGTTTGTTTACTTCCGCGTACGTAGCCCGCAGGCGTATTAACCAATCAGATTTGGACTTTGACGTGAATCACGTGATTAGCTAGTGTGGCGTTCATTGCTGGCCGTTATCGTTTTAAGAGGTTTGTTTGGATGAATATAAAATGAATGTGAGATGTTGCACATTTCTTAAATAACTGGTTAACAGTTCTTGGAAAATTACCACTGTTGGGATAGTAAAGAACATTTAACATTGCACATGCCAGCAATGAAACAGCTTTTATGTCTGCTGAGCCAGCTTATCAATAGACTTGGGCTCTGGAACCACACCCAAACTTTAAAATGGCATACCGTTTCATACTAGTGATGCAGATGGTTTAAAAATAACTCAGAACCAGGGGGAGGGTTACAAATTCAAAACACCAAATTTAATAAAAAAATAAAACTGTACAGTAATGACAACTTTAAAAACTCTAAAGTAATGAGCTTTGATGACCGTAAATAGTGAGCACTTTAAAATAAGTTTGCACAGGAGCGTTACTGGTCAACGCTCCGAGTGGCCTTGAGTGCAATAGTGGAAATGTATATTAGTACTTCCATAGCTGGGAGTAGTCCAAGGCCACCAACTCGCTTCTCCCAGCAGCAGTCGTCCCATGTCACAACCGCCAGCTAGCAGGAACTGAGGTAAACCACATCAAGAGCACCATAACCAAAGGGCTATGGCTGCCAATTCAAGTCCAGTGGCACCAAAGACTTGCCAAACACGAAAATCCCCTAATTTCTCGTTCCCAGGGCTTCCTTAGAAGTCTGCGTCGAGCCTGAAGGTGTTGTCTGTGGTGCCCGACATGACGCCCATCCTCTGGTACTCTCCCACACGCTTCTCAAAGAAGTTGGTCTTCCCCTCCAGGGAAATGTTCTCCATGAAGTCGAAGGGGTTCTCCACTTTGTAAATCTAAAGAGGAACAATAAGCATGAAGCGTTATTCAAGTACACTACCACATCAGGACTACATAAATCCCAAATGTTTCAAAAGTCAATGTAATAATTGGCAGACATTTTGATAGCTGCAGTGCTCCTGGAGCTTACAGCGGCTTTGCTCAGTCTAGCGTCTGTATCGTGCTGACCCCTCCCCTGCCAGTAAGCCACATGCCCGCCGACAGGGGACCCAGGCCAGCACCCAGCCACCATCACTGGCTGGGGTACGTACCCCTGCGCGTCTCATCACCGCAAAGCCATCACTATGGTCTCAAGCCCTACGCTGACCTTTGTAGTACAGCGAGTATAACGATCGTTTATGTCCATTATTCGGACACCACCACTGGTGGAATCTGGGCTAAATACACCTCCCATCACTGATGACGTCTGAACACTGCAGGAGGAGGGCGTCTTTACCTTGTTGAAGCCGAGCTCCAGCAGCAGTCTGTCTGCCACAAACTCAATGTACTGCTTCATCATGTCACAGTTCATCCCAATCAGCTTCACTGGCAGGGCCTCGGTCAGGAACTCCTGTGAACAGAAATACAATTAGTTTGCAATAGGGAGGAATATTAGGAGTTGCATTTTTACATTGCAATCAGGCAAGTTGAAATGATTGAACATGCAGTACATTTACAGATATACCCCCCCCAAACAAACCTGCTCAATTGCTACAGCGTCACGGATGAGCTTCGTAACAGTCTCTTTGGAAGGCTTGTTCACTAGATGTTTGAACATCAAGCAGGCAAAGTCGCAGTGCAGACCCTGATAAACAAAACAAAAATGAACATGTCCGTCATAAGCTGGCTGAGGCATTCCTTGATGCTGGTAGAGGGTGAATTTGCCAGTTAATGTGCATGAAAGCACCAAAAACCCAAACTGTATACAAGTCAATTATAAGGAAGACTAGGCAGTGGCTACACCAGCCTAACAGTAACCCAGCTTTTTCTGAGGATCTCAAGGTAAAGCCGTGGTCCTCACCTCGTCTCTGCTGATGAGCTCATTGGAGAAGGTCAGGCCAGGCATGAGTCCCCTCTTCTTCAGCCAGAAGATAGCAGCGAAGGAGCCCGAGAAGAAGATGCCTTCCACAGCAGCGAAAGCCACAACTCTCTCGCCTAGATGAACAAATGTGATCAGCACTGTGGTCCAAAACCCATAGGGACTATGGAGTAATGTGTATGGAGCAACTGGCATCGTATGGGTGTAATGTACGCTTACCAAAATCAGCATTTTTGTTTCCGATCCAGTCCAGTGCCCAGTCTGCCTTCTTCTTGACACAGGGAAGAGTCTCAATAGCGTTGAAGAGATAATCCCTGAAGGAGAGCAAAGAGTTTAATTTAAATAATTGCCCAGTCGGTCGCATTGAAAGTACAAACTTAGACCTTCGTTCAAAACCTACCTCTGAGTGGAGTCCTTAATGTAGGTGTCAATGAGCAGGCTGTACATCTCAGAGTGGATGTTCTCCATGGCGATCTGGAAGCCGTAGAAGCAACGCGCTTCCGTCACCTGAACTTCCTGGCTGAAGCGCTCCACCTAGTGGCAGGAACATGGCGGTGAAATAGTCAGGTGGGTCTGAAAAGCAGCGTTTCGACAACGACAGCTAAGCAATGCAATGCAAACAGTCACGTGTATTGTTCCGAGGCTCACCAGGTTCTCGTTGACTATGCCGTCACTAGCCGCGAAGAAGGCCAGGACGTGCGAGACAAAGTACTTCTCTTCGTCTTTCAGAGTTTCCCAATGCTGCAGGTCCTTCGAGAGATCAACCTGGAATAAAAATGCACGTTTAGCCGAGGAGAGCCGCTGGAAGAAATGTGGGAATTGCATTCTGGTGGCCGCAACGTCATCATCCGTTTAGCACATTCCTACCTCTTCGGCAGTCCAGAAAGAGGCCTCTGCCTTCTTGTACATCTGCCAGATATCATGGTACTGAATGGGAAAGATGACGAAGCGCCTGGGGTTGTCCTTCAGTAGAGGCTCGTCTTCGCTGTGACTCTTCTGCTTTCTGGGCTAAAAATGAAAAGATATTGGTCAACATACTGTGTCGTTGTGGTTTGACATTATTAACCTGGTATACACCTTCGAAATGCCAACATAATGAACAAGCAACTTCATTAAGTCTGAGCAAGATCTGATGTTTGAGTCAAACCGGAACTCATCGTTGTCGTCATTTACAACAGCTGTGCATTATTGTTCAAGCTAGGTAGCAAGATGTGACGACCCTTAAAAGGCGCAACGTCATCCGAGCAGTTTAAAGCGCGAAAGGAAAATCTGATTTATAAAACACATTTCATAAAACAACTCATGTAACACAACATATGTTGCATGTGTAAGAGCATTGATGCACGACTTACCTCGGCATCATCAAATATTTTACGCGCGGTTCTGGACGCCAGGATGCGTGTGCTGTTCAGGCTTGGGGGCTGAAAACGAAGAACAAAGCTAAAGTTAGGACATATTTAGACACATAAGTTAGGTTATAACTTAGTTAACCTAGTTTTAGCATTTTATAGAATGACTGAGTCAAGCTCAAAATCCAAATGACTAGTGAGCTAACAACCAAATGAGGTTAATATCGAAAGAAAACATGAACAGTTCTGCTTACAATGTATTACTTTTAACAAGGTTCATGGCAACGTTTTTAAACTTACCGTGTTCTCTTTGTCCTTCACAGAAATGCCCTTCATGGCGGAGGAAATTATGTTTTCGTCCTTGTTGGAAAGATGGGTTCGTGGGGAAAGCATGATTACTAGTTGGTTAGTGTTACTAGTAAAAAAAATAAGAACTAAATTAAGACTGCAAAAGGTTAACCCTTTAACTAAAAGTGCGAGGGAAAAGTAAGTGCATGCGCTGCACAAGCCGGGTGGAAGGATGAATGAAGGAGCTCGCGCTGTACGTCGGCGCGAGCTCCCTTTTTATAGGACGCTTGGCGCTAACGCTACGTCAACGCTGGTGAAGCCAATGTTCGTCCAACGCGGGACTTTCAAATGCTTTGTTTGCGCCTAGTAGTTACAAAACCAGAATGATTGGGTTACGAAACAGTCAAACGCGCGCTTATACAAGTAGTTAAATGTAAACAAGAAAAGAATCAACAATATAAAAGACCTCAAACTGGATCACCATCGTATCATGTGAACACTGCCCAATAAATTAATCGTCGCATTATTTATCTTTGGTTATAATAACAGGTTTAATGTGCATTAACAGCTCAACTTTATCGCTGGGATACATAAAGTATCCATTTATCTCCATCCCACAGCTGGTATTTCATAAATAGTCACTAAATAAACTGTATAAAATGTTTATAACTGTTGACCAGTATTCGTGGTAGGTCTATTTGAAATGGTATTCGTGCACCAACATTAGTTTCCCGCCATCGCGGTAAGTTTAAATATTCCATTTATATGGCTCTTTTCGTCAGATCATATACTCTTTCATCCACATCATAGAACCTGCATATTTAATTCATTGTAAATCCATTGTATTTTCTAAATTTGGCATTTTCATGAGAAGCCGAGTCACTTTACAGGTACAGTTGGCAGTTACGAAGAAATCACTTTTGTGCTTTAGCCATCATTTCTCATTAATTACATTGCTCTCCTTCCTTATCACCGCCGATTGAAATTGGTTTTGGTGAATTGATCACCTATTCTATATTGTTGAAGCGAAACTCATTGACTAAACGTTTTTATCCAAAAGTGATGACACAATCAACACCGATACCTCTAGAAAACAATTACTTAATTGACTAAATCATTCGGATCATGTGTGAATTCAGGCGAGTGAGAGACTTATTCACGGTGTTCAGATAGAAGTTAATATGAGCCAAACCAGTATGCCATAAATGTATAATTTTGTGGCAGCTGTTATTGTTCGCGGCAGTCTGTATATTTGTAAAGGGCTGGATCCTTTTCCGGTTCCGGGGTTGAAGGCGCGCTACATATTATCAGAAGACAAAGAGAAGGACGTCGCCTAGCGACCAGGAGTTGTGCAGCTATACTACATGCAAGCAAAACATTTGCAGGGAAAACTAGATAGGAAACTTTGTGTGGGTATTTAAGTGTTAATAGCATAATTGGATTTGTTGACTGCTGCTGCAGGCCGCGCAATGTCAAATATTCCATCACATAATTTGTTTTATTCAGCCATACTCTCATTAATGATATTTCTTACCTTATCCGCGCCATTTGAAATTGTTTTTGGTGAATTGCTCAGCTATTCTTTATTGTTGAAGCTAACAAACTCCTTAACAAAACGTTGTATCCTTAAGTGATAACACATCAACACTGATACCTCTAGAATACAATCATATTGACTAAATCATTCCTTTCATTCAAAGAACAAGAGGGGAACAAGTCATTATCAGTTATTGTACAGATTGAACCGCATTTTTGGCAGTATTTGGTGTACTATGAAATGTTATATTGTTTTGTTCCGACATTACCCAGGCATTGAAGTGTTCCGATAAGTTGATCACTCAATACATTAGTTGCATTTGTAATCGACCAGTAGATGTTTTTTAATGTATTAAAAGTAAACCTGTGGCTTCTTATTTTCAAATGGAGCCATAACTGTAAATAAACTGCGTTATTGTTTTTTAGCCACTAAGCGGCGCTGTAGCAAAGGATTTAGGCATTCCGTTGTGGTACAGCGCCAAGTCGCTATTTTCCCCCTGTTGTTGAATGTCGGTCAGTAAGGCAAATGGGCGGGTGCCTAGTCAGCCGTTGACGTGACCGATCTGGTTTCCAGCTCATCGTCGTTGCATCCCATTGGTCACACCCCCTCAACGCTGGAATGCCATTCGTTCAGCTTTGTTACTGGGTGGTGTGGGGAGACCAGCGAAGCTAAAGGCTGCGCTTCCAATTGTGCGTAAAAGGCGCATTTTTTCTCTCTCGATAAACCCTGAACGAACATTTTTGGGGGGATTTAGAGGCATTCATTATATAGTCTTGCCATTTTTTGTCAGTATTTTTTGCCAATGTCCATTTTTCATCTTAACATAACCCTACCATTTTTTAAATACAGCTTTCTTATCAAATAAGGGGCCGGCCAGCCTAATTGGTGTATCTTCTGTTAAGCACTTTCCATTGCGGATATGCAATTAATACCCTCTATAAAGTTTGATCAATAAAGACATTCATATTAAGTCCAGCAGAAAAAGAGTGACCCAAGACCAAGACTGATTTAGTGGTGCATTTTATTACAAAAGCCATATTCTTTAACATTGCTTACAGGCAAGTGTTCAGAAATGGGATTATTTTGATAAAAGATGTTATTAAGAATAACATTTAATATGAGGTATTTTCTTACTGGCGACACTATAGGCCAAAATAAGCTATCAAAAACAGCACTTTTAAACAAAGTTTATTAAATAATATTGTATAAAGCAAGATGGTAGGTAGTATCACAGTGAGGAATACTGTCAACTGATATTTTTAAAATATCAATAAAATAATGTACTATCAATAAATTCAGAATGGAATACACATAACATTCATATAGATATCAATACATGTACATTATTTACAATAGCAAAAGAAAAATTGGCTAATAAAAGCACAATACAGAGGCTTTGGCAAAAACAAGAGTGCATACATTTGCTAAACATGACATAAACATTGAGTAAACATGATTACCTGTATGTATAGAGTACAAAACAAGCATAATACAAAAAAATCCAGTGCAATGTCAGTTTTGTCTGTGAATTGTCCGGTTGTTATAGCAGCCCCCGGTCTTGTTTGTGTCCTTGTTATCCATGTGGTTGATGAAAAAAAAATGTCCTGAGCAAGATTAACTGCCTTCCCATACCGTTCCAACACCTCTCCCCCAATTCCTGATCTTTCGACCGCCGGTTGTAATGTTCAGTTATTTCAGTTATATAAAAGTACGAGCCGTCGGATGGCTGCGTCCTATGGCTGACGGATACAGCTGGAAAAAGATTTACAGACAACAGCCAGGACGGGAGGACCTGTACAGCTATGCCATGCGGCCCATAGTCTTTTCATACTGGGGTTTTTTGAGTTAGGTTGTGCTGGGTACCAGCACGCCGACTGGGTGCGGAGAGGCCCTGGCCTGGGTCTTGGGCAGCGGCATTTTGTTGAGGTCGCGTGTTTCTGTCGGCCACGAGGACGCCCTCTTGGTGGTGATGTGGCGGCGGGCGTGTTTCGTCAGGTGGTCGCTGCGCATGAAGCGCCGCTCGCACACGTTGCACACAAACTTCTTCTCTCCCGTGTGCGTCCGTCGGTGACGGGAGAGTTCGTCGGAACGGGCAAACTTTTTGTCGCAGCCCTCCCAGTGGCAGCTGAACGGCTTTTCACCTGAAGGAGAACGACATCCATGTTGACGTTAATATAATGGTAGAGACTCAAGTCAAAACATTTTTATTGGTCTTTTAATATGCTAGCCAACAGTAACAAGTCGAAGCCAGAAACTTTGAAGTTCCGACTTCGAACATCAACATTTTTTCTGTTACGGTTGCCAGGCAACAACAGCACTCACCCGTGTGTGTTCGGAGGTGAGCCTTGAGGTGGGAACTCTTGAAGTACGTCTTCTTGCACCCGGGGAAGTTGCACACATAGTTTCGCCGGCGCGAGAAGTCGGCCTGCGATGGGCCGCCGTTCTGCCCCGTCGCCATGTAAACGGGCGCCGGCGCCAGGGGGAGGAGCTTGGTGTTGCCCAGGGTCATGACCTGCTGGGCGGCCTGGGGGCCCTGCGACACGGAGCTCTGTGGCACCACGAACATCACGGTGCCCTGAGCGACCGAGGAGCCCACCAGGAGCGGCTGGGAGAAGGAGGCGGGCGACGACTGGGGCAGGATGGGCTTGGGCCCCCCCGGGGCTTGCACCTGCACGGGAGCCTGGACAAACGCCGAGATCATACCGGACCTCCCCCGCACCGGGTACACCTGGCACAGGACCGGGGAGCCGGGGAGCGCGGTGGCGGCGGGGGAGGGGGAGGAGGAAGGCGGGGAGGAGCAGGGGGGCTGGTAGGAAGACGCCGCAGGGGGGGAGTGAACCAGGGAGACCACCGAGGAGGAGGACGAGGAGGTGCTCTCGGGTGAGGAAGGAAGAGAGCCGTCTGAGGTGTCCATGGAGCACGGGCCCCCGGCGGTGTCCTCTGTGGTCTGGACCGTCTGGAGCTGCTGTGGAGGGGCGGGCCCTGAGGAGGAGTGGGTCATCTGTGAGGGGGCCCCCAGCGGCTGGCAGGGAGTAGGGGCCGGGGCCGCGGCCGCGCTGTGGCTCGGCAAGGAGCGGTCGGCGGTGTGTCGGATGACGCTGGTGACCATGGCTCTGCCGGGCGTCATCGCCGGCCCCTCCGCTGAGCCCGACTCGAAGGGCTCCAGCGTCAGGGTCGCGCCGGGACGTGGCCCCCGGACGACGCCCGTCTGCGGGGGGCTTGTGCGTAAGAGGGGGCCCGCGCAGACCCTGGACCTGGGCAGCACCGCTCGGCCGCCACCGGCGCAGCTGCTGCTGCTGCTGACGGAGGCGCAGGAGGAGGAGGCGGTGGAGGTATTGAGGATAGTGGTTGTGGTTGTGGTAGAGGTCTCAGCGAAGCTCGGACTGTGAGGCGGAGTCATGCACTAGGAGAGGGCAGAGGAAGACACAGAAGATAGACAGAGCGTTACCCACAATGTTTGTTATGATAATTACGTGATTATAGGTCTGTATGGCACCCACCAAAAAAAAGGTTGTGTAATTGCTATTTCTGTTCGAGTCAAATGTGTAATTTGGAGCGATTAAAACACAGCTATTGTAGTAACCCCCTCAATGTTTCACCAGACCGATGCCATTCACATGCATGGTGAAGTTGCTTTAGTAGCAGTAGGGAGTTAGGTGCCTTGCTCAAGGGCACTTCGGCCGTGGATGTTGAGAGGGGGGAAAGCACCACCCACAATTTTTCTCCCTCTGGTCCCGGGAACCGAACCTGCAACCCGTCGAGCACAAGCCCCCGAAACGTTGCGTCTCTCCTTCTCTTACCATTGTGGAAAGTGCAACGAGGTCTTTCGGAGTGTCGGCCGCTTCCGGCTGCAGGTGGATGGAGTCGCACGAGTCCGACGTGGGCGTCAGCGGGCGTGGCTTGTGCGGCCCCTGACCCCAGAAGCTCATGCTGACCAGCGCCTCGGCTGCCTCCAGGTCGTGGTACTCCACGGTGCCGCTGCAGCCGGCGCCGGGCCGGACCACCGACCGGGCCTGCTCCATGGTCAGAACGGCGCGGAACTGGTGCATCAGATCAGCCTGGAAGGGAGGCAGGGGCGGGACAAGAGATGACAACAACAACGGTTAGCTCTCATCTGATTGGCTGAGGATTGTTCCATTTCAGCAGACATGTGAACCATCAGTGACTCTCAGAGTCATGTCATCGAGGTGGCAGGTAGGGGTTGTTTGAGGGGGTGGGGCATCTCTCTCGAGGATGCCTAGGTCATATGGGGGGGGGGTTGGTGGGGGTGAACCACCCAGGCACCATGTTTTGGGGGCGCCCCCCCCCCCCCCCCCCCCCACCCCCAAAAAA
>JAOTIX010000082.1:5523699-5538298 GCA_027123715.1 Gaidropsarus macrophthalmus | reverse complement strand
TGTGTGTGTGTGTGTGTGTGTGTGTGTGTGTGTGTGTGTGTGTGTGTGTGTGTGTGTGTGCATGTGTGTGTGTGTTCATATACCTTTGAGCTGTTTCTCTGTGTAGAGGACCCCCAGGTCCGCTGGTATGGAGTCAAAGCCGCAGCTCCCGATGACGTAGACCCCTCGCTCCAACGCCTTGCTGTGGTACTCGCACTGCATGCGCTCCAGAAACTACACACACACACACGCACGCACACACACACACACACAGCATCTTCACACTTAATGACACATACATTACACCAGCCCATTGATACGGACAAATAATGCAAAGTGTATGTGTGTGTACGTATGTGTGTGTGTGTGTGTATGTCTGTGTGTGTGTGTGTGTGTCTGTGTGTGTGTGTGTGTGTGTGTGTGAGAGAGAGAGTGAGTGAGTGTGTGTGTTTGTCTACCTGGGGTTCTCCAGAGATGTCTATGCAGTGGGCTCCGTTCTCTACGCATGCCTTGACCACCGGTTCCCCAAAGAACCTGTACTGCAGAGCGAGAGAGAGGGAGAGAGAGAGAGCAAGGGTTCAGTAAAGGTACCTGGCCCCACCTTCATGGACCCTGTCCCCACATAGATTGTTATTTAACCGCCTGAGCCCTGGAAGAAAAATGGTTTCAATAGTTAGATTCTTCCCAGCCTTTTCTGAAAGGCAAAAGATGTGCTGTTAGCCATACTCCATATAAATAGTACTATACATAACCATACCACCATGCATGTTACATCAATAGAAAGCCCAGGGTGTGCTTTTCACAGGATATAAGGACAAAAGTAAGTTCATGCAATGTGTTTGAAATAAAGGCCTCAGTGTCATGTTCCCCCAGAGTACAAAAGATTTCATGGTCTTATGTCAAAGTGCAAGGCATTACTGACATCAGTATTATGTTGTAATATGCTGTTCATAGCCTATTTGTTAATTATTGATCATAGGCTTTTTAAATATATTGCACGACGAATAACCTTGAGAAGTCGTTATCATTCGCAGTACATTTGAGCGAGCTACTGCACACTTTATATTTATGATATTTATGAACTCCAATTTAATTTTTCTATGTGGTTTGACGTTGCAAACCCTGCATTTAAACATTCAATCATCACGTTGGTGATCATCCAGTTGTAGTTTACTTACTGGTCCCACACAGTTCAGAACCACCACCCCCTGTTGACACATGAGGGCCAGGGACTCCTCGATGGACACATCAGCTACGATCATTTCTACATCCGTCCGAAGTTCTGGCATGGCTGGATATGGAGATAGAACATAATGTTATAATGACCCACCATATGTTGTGTTATTTGCAATGAAATGTCATGAAGTGATCAGTGATGTCAATATGACAGCTGTCATTCCCTCGCCTTTATGTAACCTACGATGTGTCTTTGATTTGATGATATTAAACGCAACAAGAACCTTTGCGTTAATAATAATCGATGCATACACATTTTGAATGACGCTTCAACACACAGCATAGCTGATCAACACCCAGACAGGGTCTGCCCTGACTAAGTTCAGAGACGGTCAAACTCAGCGTGATATCATGGACCCTACACAGTGTTTTGGCCGCCTGCTCCAACACTTTCTCCAGCCGTGCTCTGCTTCTTCCGGCCACAGCCCATCTCAGAGGCCCGTCGCCGTCCTCCGTGGCACACCGAGCCACCTCTTCGACCACATACTGCCCGGTGAAACCAGAAGCTCCGAACACTATGATGTGGTAAGGTCTTTTTGAGGTGACGGAGGACGCCATTGTTGTTCTATCCGTTTATGATCCCACGCGAGCTGTCAGTGGGTTCCGTCTCCTGGTTGCGCATGGGAACGTCTCGAGCGCAGCCGTTCCCCGTTAAGTCGCGCGATATTTACACAACGTGAATAACTGATTAAATGTCATTAACCGAAAATAAGCTATCGGTATTAACGTATCAAACTGACTCGATACAGGGTGTATAGGTTATGTATTCAAGATAAGGAAGGACCAGCAATGACTTTCGCCTGGCGGCTAAGAAGAAGAATGACCCCCTAGTGTCCATGTTGAATCATTACATCTGAGAAACTATTTTGATGTGAATGATGTTTCATTGGAAGGTAAGTCAGAGTAAAACAACTGGAATATTGTACCACCTAGAAATAAATTTGAAACAAATACAAAACAACTATTTCTGAGGATCATGTTCAATAATGCTTTTGCCCATGTGTGCTAACATTGTGTAGTTGTGTAGTATAGTAAATACATATTTAACCTAGCAAGAAACGCTTTTTGGTCCAAGCTATATGATTAAGCTAATAACTATCGCCTAAATTACTAGACAATACAGCAAGTAAACACATAAACACTGATTGAATAGCTCATTGGTCTAATGTAATTTAACATGCTTATGGTAATAGACGTAGCGTTTTTAAAAACCAGAATTGACACAGCAACAAATCACAAAATGGAGACAAAGACAAATGGCACCTAATGGTTTCAAATGAAAAGCAATTTTAATTTTTAATTTAAACACAGCCCGTTCTATCATGCTTGTTGAAATACCGTAGTTTGACTTTGTATTTAACCGGGAACTTTTTTGATGCAAACTCGAGTCACAGAAATACACATATTGGCTTAAACCTTGACATACCACAAGTTCCCGTCTTCATGTAACGCAACAGGTACAACTTGTATGTAAACGTATACCCATGTCAAGATGTTCAGAGTAATTTGAAACACTGTGTTTTTGCCACATTTATGTGTGTACAGATGTGTTGTTGAGATGTATACAGACTACTATATTCATTGTGGTAGCAATAGACCACTAAAGCTACAAGCATGTTTACCTAGGCCACTAAATATACAAAGAAATGTAAATATAAGTAGTAAAACAAACAGAATTTTTAAAGGAACACCAGGCAGGGTGTAAGCCTGCATTGTTTAACACTAGACAACAGACTTGCTGTTGGGTTTCTAAATGTATCTGGATTGTTCACTGTCATAGTACAGTACAACAGGCTGCAATAAAACCTGGACATTAAAGTTCATTAAATACAGGAACATGGTATTGTATTTGTCTGTGTATAAGTGTGTGTGTGTGTGTGTGAGAGTTTATGTGTGTGTGTGAGTGTGTGTGTGTGTGTGTGTGTGTGCGGATGCACACATTTGGTCCAGAATCTTTAAGAAACATTTTTTCTTAGCTCATTGGAAACAACAATTTGTTGACAGTACCGTTTGATGGTTTGCATGGGATGCTAATGCAAATGTATAGATTTCTTTCTTTGTGAAGCTAGCTTCATAAAACAAACTCAAACTGTAACATTCAACGTACATCAACATACACCTGGATGTGGAAGTAGTACAAGTCTAGTACTGGGAAGTACTGTCATAACAGTTCCATCTGACAATCATTGCCCCGCAGCAATGGCAGGTTGATGCTGATTGGCTGTTCCTCGGTGACCTGATGACATCAGTGTTGAGGGTTCGGTCGGTCGCCACATCATCCAGACGGCATAACAGTGAACAGAACCTGTGAAACGTCTACAGTACAGGTGCGTCTCAAGTCTGAAGGGGCAGCCAGTATTTCAGTTGGTCAAAGACCCGCTGCACATTGTCGACGTAGAAGTTGATGTTGTCCGAGAAGTCCGTGCATATGTTGGAGTAGGTGTCCACCAGGGCGCAGTACAGAGCCGTGCCGCCGATGCTGATCACCACGGTAACCGTACACAGCACCAGCAGGATCAGACACGAGTCTCCGCCCACCTCGTCTGCAAGCAGGAAGAGACACAGAAAAAAGTGACCAATAGTACGTGACCTGCAATCTAATTGAGCCTGTCTCTATGCAGCCCTCGACGTAGTGGAAGGACACAGGTGTCGCTCATTGCACTAATTAAGGCCTCCCCAGTGATGGCAATGGGGGGTTACACCTGCATTTGCGCTGCTGGGACAACTCAGTGAAAAGGGTCCATGGTTAATGTTGGATATCGTCATTGGGTTTGACCAATACACGTCCCTTATTACATACATGGAGCACACCTCATAGTTGTGTTATGAGCACCCGTGTTTGTAAATTCTGTGGAAAAGGTCAGAGCAGAGGACCTATGTTCCTTCAACGATTATTTAACAAGTTAGTATAGGGCTTGTACAGCTCAGATTGCAATGATTGCCTCCATTTTGGAAGTATTGGAGTGAATTAAGATTATTATTCATTATTTTATAATTAATCATGAAAAGATGTGTCATTATGGGAAGAAATGGATGAGTTTAATACTGTTACAATGTGTGTCTTATGCTAGACATTGTAATAGAGGATTAGGATTATTTTACACCATGTTTGGGTTTATTTAGGAGTTTACAATACCACAACACTTGAAGCATCACAAAATGGCCAGTGTCAATAACAAATTATTTCCATGATGCATTCTGATGTACAGTACAAGCCCTATGAGTCTTGACTACACTATTTTGTACGCAGACTTTAGAAGGATGTGAAGTGAAAGCAGGCTACCTTGCTCTACTGCGTATTCCGGCTCAGTGAAGCGGACCTTTCGCTTGCCGTTGTGCTTCTCGTCTGATACACCAGGGGGCGGTAGACCGTCCAACGACGCCCTCCTGCGCTTTAGGATGGACACCAGGCCATCCGGAGCTGAGTTCTGGAGGAACGGTGAACACAAATGGAGGTATTTAAGAGAAACCACATTTTTAAATGTTTTCTAATGCTGTGGTACGTTTCCTTTGTCCTATTTGGTGCCTAACAGTTTAGTGCTTGTTGCTATTTTGAGTCAAACTTTGGCCACATCCTCTCACTGATTCGTCATTTCTATCTCTGGTCTCATTCTAATTGAACAAAACAAATTGAACCCCTTTTAACTCGGCATAATAATGTCTATATCAACAACAACAAAAACGTCAACGATGACAAGGCAGGGACCTCTCCGTCATGCTCACATGCAGCTTCAGTAAAACAGGGTCATGCCCTAGCTGTTAGCCATTTGTCCTCCAGCCATATAGAGGTCAGTTATCGATATTGTGTGTTGTCTGACCAACGTAAACAACTCAATCATACGCTGAGCCTCCTGTTGCCGCTGAGCTAAAAGCCCAATAAAACTGTTTACATGACTATCGAGAACTTCATTATATTCCAAACTAACCGTAAAATGTATTCTTGCAAGGAACCACAAAAACTCATTAGCTTCTCCATTGTGTTTTCTGTTAAAAAAAGACAGCGACCGCACCCGTCCCAAACCCCACTTAACCCTGTATTGGATTACATAACAATGTTATTTAAGAGCAGTACCCCCCCCACCCCCACCCCCACCCAGCCTGAGGGAGGAGGAGAGGTCGTAGCTGAATACAGAGTAGACTTATTGAGGTTATTTCCCAAGTGAGGGTTGCACACTCTGCAGTGAGAATGGGCGGAACCAGACCATGTCAACAGAGAGCTGGAGAGTTTGGGAGTTTAAGATGCAACTTTCTTTTTTCCAAACCTTTTTTAGATGAAGAAAGGCTCTGAAAACTTGTGAAAAAAACAATGTTTTGTAAATTCTTGTTTCTTTGGAACTGATTTATGACCATGTGCTTTATCTATCTGTTTTATTTCGGGAACTTCAGGGACTATAACAGGCGTGGGACCAAACTGTCTGTGTGTCAGACAGACTGATAAAACCAGAGATGGACCAATAGACAGACAAACGGGCAGACCAAAGACAAATACACAGACAGACAAAGACATTGACAGTTAGCCAGGGGACCGACGGTAAGACAGAGACACATAAGGTTAGGTAGAGCGACAGACAGAGGGACAGAAACAGAGTTAGAATGTTAGACAGAGAAACAGAGAGAAATAAGGTTAGACAGGGACAGACAGTGAGACCAACAGACAGCGTCCCTACCCCCTCGTGGTGAGACAGCTTGACCAGGTCCTTCTCCGAGGCCTGGGGGACCCCTGTGGGCCACTCCCCCTTCACCTCCTCCTCTTCGGGGGTCGTCTCCTCACACACCTCCTCTTCCTCCTCCTCCTCATCCTCTTCCACCTCCTGCCCTTCCTCACACAGCTCCTCCTCATCCTCCTCTTCTCCACCTCTCTTCTCTTCCTCCTCCTCCACCTCTTCCTCTTGTTCTTCTCTCCTCTCTTCCTCCTGCTGCTCCTCTTCCTCCTGCTGTGTTGGGGGTTGAGGGGGCCGTGGTTCTGAAGGTTTCAGACCCTCACCCATGGGTGCTGCTAGGGGTTCAGTGTCTGGAACCAGGCACAGAGTAAACAACATTGATTACTGATTGAGACAACATATATTATGTTTCTACTGTCATCATTCAGCACTTTTCTCGTTTTCTCTTGTTTCATATTCCCTGTAGAGTTGTCTTTTGAGATTTAGTATCTTCTGTCTATTTTTCTGTACAGTTCCAACATATGTCATATTGTGTGTGTGTGTGTGTGCTTGCTACCTGCTCCATGATGTAGAGGGGGCGGAGTTTCATTCTCCCCGTGATGCGGAGCGCTGCACTGGGCTCCACCCATCTCTAGGTCCGACACGCACTGTAGTAACGACACACACCCACACACATCTGGAATATATAAACAGATCAAGCTCATCTGGAACATATAAACAGGGGGAGCGTACTATATGTACATGCAATGTGAGACTGCACTGCACCTAAATTGCAGATAAAAACAATATTCTCTCTGCCAAGGTCCAGAAAGGCCTCGCCCAAAAATAATAACGCTATATCCATTTATACATGTATGAACACACACTATAATCACACATTCTACCCTTGTGTATGAGTAGGGTCAAACTAGTGGATATCAATTGAATTGCAGATAAAGAGAATCAGAGAATATGTTAGGATCTCACCTTGTCCCCACTTAGCGGTCTGTTGAGGTGGAGAGAGAGTGAGGGTATGGGAACAGGGAGAAAGGGAATAGGGAGGAATGAGAGGCGCAATTAACGTGTTTGGTGAGACTGGTTGAAAGCAATCCATGAGGAATGGAGATGGATGGACAAACAAACAGGCAAACGCATAAATGAAAAGAATATATATAAAAAAAAGAGTACATTTCAGCAAATGTGTCGAATTTCCATGGAGATTTGTGTGGACATGTAAAAATGCCCTGGGAGGCTAACATTTGGTAGGTGCTTAGGTAAACGGTGACCGGTAAGGAAGATGAACTGGTTACCTGTGAGACTCTAGTCTGGCTAACATGGCGAAGATGGTTAAAAGAATACTTAAATAGTAATATCACATCAAGCCCATAAGGACAGAACCGCTCTTCTGCAATAGTTCCATTGTAGCGTCTTGACTTTTCCTAAAAAAGCGAACAGCCAATCCCCAGAGAGCTTATGATGCTGGAGGCAGGGTCTGGGTTCTGGGTCTCACCTGCTGTGGTTTCTGCAGAGCTGCTCCAGGGTCTCCATGCAGCTCTCCCCGCTCCTGTCGGACACTGTCCCCTCAGGATCCTTCTCACCTTCCAGCCGGCTCTCTGGAGAACAAACGTTGAATGACTAGGCCGTTATGTACACACCTTCCAGGCCTACTTTAGTTATTCTGGTCTTTTCTTCAGACGTTTGTATTCGTTTGGTTTTTCTTCCGATTTTCTTTCTGTTTTCTTTCTTTCTTTCTCCCTGTGTCTGATTGTAAGAGTGATATTATCAGTGCATGTCAACACCCAACTGATAATCCCCCATATATATGTGTGTGTGTCTCTCTCTCTCTCTCTCTCTCCCTCCCAGCCTCCACCTGTCCCTGAGTCATAACTGATGAGGCTATACAGGAATAAGGCTAAGTCAGACTGCAGTACCCCAGGTCTCCTGCAGGGTGGCGAGGTTGCTCAGCAAGCGTTCATGGTAGGACTTCTCCAGCTGCAAGAACTGGATCGCCCACTGGTCTGGAAACAGTGGCCGTTAAGGTTCAAACACGCACGCATGTACACACACACACGTAGACACACCAACACACACTGATGTTGTTCAGCAGAATGTTCAGGGGAACTTGAAATGTTGAACTGTTCTATTGTTATCGTGTCACTTAAGTATGTTTGATCCAGAGTGTACTGAGAGGAGATGCAAGCTTTTGCAAATCGAAAACGATTGCACTTGTCACTTCCTTCCTAATTCTCCAGAAATACTCATTGTGCTCCATGCTTATGTTGTCAGCTGGAGAAGCAGCTTGTAGCTGCAGTTGAATCGGCTTCAGGTCCAAGGATGCATCCCACTTTGTCACAGACGCACAACCACAAGGCTTGTCTGAGGGTTCATGAACGTCCCTTAAAAACGCTGGAGTAGCTCAGTGTTGCTAACCACTGCTGCGAGCAGTAAGGCATAGGGTGGACATTTTGAGAGCCAGTCTTTCTCTCTTTCTGTTCCTCCTATTACCCTGGCTCGGTTGCCGTTGTCAGCGTAGGGGCGTTGCCAAGGTAACAGCGTAAACAGCCACAGCTGCACACGCCCTATAGGGCCCAGAGGAAACCAGTGCCAGATCGTCTGGTCAAACCGGGGGTGGGAAACACCCAGAGAGAGAGAGAGAGAGAGAGAGAGACAGAGACAGAGACAGAGAGACAGAGAGATGGAGTTTGACAAAAATCAAACTCCACCCATTAGCACTTTGGGGTGGAGCTTAAACACTCGGAATATTCTATTCAGGAGAAAACAATCTACTATGCTATACTAAGCATAGCAAAGTGGAGAGAAAATTAAAACGTGAGGCTTTGATGGGATTATGTCATTTTCCCTGTCAGTTTTATTATGATGGAACAGAGGCTTTGGTCTAAGCAGCCCGCCCCGGGCGAGGTTGATCTGGTGTGTTTTAATGATGCCACACCAAAGGCGTCACAAATGGGGACCCAATTAGTGTTCAATCGTTTTCTTATCGTTCTCTACATGGAACTAACCTCACTATCACACCTTTAACAATGAATGACAAAACCTTATTCACCTCATTAATCTGAATCCCCTTTAAATCCCCTTCTCTTTATTTGACCTGAATAGTAATCACGATAAAACCAGCAGCATATCCCTCAGACCAGTCACCTTCCAGCATTCCAGTGACAAAGTCACCATAATGCGACCGGGTCGTTTCTGAAAGGATACAGTCGTCTTGCTGAGAGTAGGCCTCCGCCATCTGCAGTGGGGAGTGGGGGAGAGAGGGAATGCGTGGAGGGTTTAAACACAGCGGACATCAGACAGTACATAACAGCACTGGGTCCATGGCACGCACACAAACATCCTTTGTGGTGGCCGGAGATCTGATGACATCACAGGACTGACAATAATGGGGGCGTGGCACGTGACAGCTCTGCGTGTGTGTGTCCTCCCCCATTCACCCACTGACTCATTCATCCACTGACTGAATGACTGAGTTCCTCCCTCACTCACGTAACATCCTCACGCACTCACTCACCCCCTCACTTACTCATCCAACCAACCACCCATCCACTCACTCAGTCACTCGTCACAGAAAACAACACGGGGACAGGGGACAGCGCTACCCGCTCACACCAGCGCTGGACGCGCTAGCTCTCAGAGCTAACCCACTGCCACCTCTAACACCCTCATTACCAGCAAAACTGTCAACCCTGGTTAGACAGGGATGAAATCCACCTAATCCCTCCCACAGTGGGAGTCACATGACCAAGAGAGAGATTTACACAACCTGTGTAGGACAGGCAGGCAGACGGACGGACGGACGGACGGACAGACTATGAGTCACAAGGCAGTGCTTGTGTTCGAGATTAGAAGTCTGGTCTTTCCCTCGCTCTCTCTCTGTTTATGTTGCTGTCTCTCACGGTCTCTCAATTAAATTACACTTAAGAGCTTTATGGGTGCAGAAAATAAACATTTACACTGCAGAAGTTAGTCAGTTATAAAATGAAACAAAGCCAAAAATATCAGCAAAAAGGAAAGAGGAACTATGAAAAGTACAGTACAAAGATCTCTCTCTCTGTCTGACTCTTTCAATCTTCAAAGGGCTGCGTGGGAACAGAAAACATAAATTAACATCCAAAGCAAAACGTAATATAAAGTACAAAGTGTGTGTGTGTGTGTGCGTGCGTGCGTGCATGTATGCTATCGATGAAGAGGGTTCAAAGAGTTGTTTCATGTATTTCTCACGGTAGTGTACCTTTCCTCTGCATCCAAACAGCGTGCAGGACAACTTTACGGTTCCACAGAATGGAACTGTTTATTACCTTGTCAGTACATAATAAACAATTCAATTAAATGGTCAAATATAGGCGACCGCCTCACTGTGTACACCGTTCTGGGTGGTTTCACTGTGTGTGCACAGAAATATATCTGATGATGGTAAATAAACTTTCATCTCTGGGTTTAATTTGTTCTATTTTCCCTCTCCCGACATTTCAGCCCACTTAAAAAACGATGTTTATTCCTGATGTAATCATAAATCATTCAATCCTTCTGAAACATGTTTGTTAAATGAGACACATGTTGCTATGCTAATAGTTTCTAGTTCAAAGCAACGACTGATCGCTCCGCCATCTCTGACAGGAACATGTAAACGACACGGTGCACTATGTACTCCAACTGTAGTCTAGAAGAGCATCTCCTTCAGCAAGACGAAGACCAGATACTGGAAAGTTTCAATTGTTGGGCCTCAACTTAGCAACTAGTTTGTAGTCTGTGTGTGTTTATGTTTGCCGTTTATCTCGTTTATCTTAATTTTGGATCTCAGGAAACTCCATCGAACACAATGGGGTTTCCTTCAAAGAAATACAGGGGGTGGGGGAGTTCTAATTACAAAAATTGACCACTGAATTGACCTTATATGGGCATCCCTGTCTGTACCGCTATGGAATGCCAGATTGTGTCCATGTCTCTGGAGGAGTTTGTTACAGACCATAATTAAAGGGCGCTTGTTTTGTCTGTCTCCCGCGGCTAGCCGGGACAAACAGGCGTCTTGCCACCAAAAGAAATCTTTAAACAAAATGTAATAAATATAGTGTAGCAGTGGATTCGTAGTAACACCTAGGTGACAGGACAGAGTAGTGGTTATGTTGTTCAGGCAAATGGTTCTGGCTTTGAGTCGCACATGTTGACGGAAAGTGAAAACACACACACACACCCACACACACACCTGGTGTAGGGACTGTGGCAGCAGTGTGTAGTCGGGGGCCTCAAAAAGGCCCTGAAGGGACTCCAACAACTCTGGGCTGGGGCCCGGGGCCCCCGTACCCTCAGCGGGCCCTAAAAACAAACAACACATACAATCGATTAATACATGAAAGTCTGGTGTCATTCTATCCCAGCACGTTGGGCTTCCATTCACTGTTCTATTCCATTGTAGCATGTTTTTGTCTGGCCCACACTGTGTCCGCCCACAACTGGGATAATGACACTCTATTATCTATCATCCGGGCTATGCTAACCTAGCGTAGCGCTCTGGCTCTGCTATGGCGGCGGTCTCCTCCTCCTGCTCCTCCTCCTTCTCCTGCTGCCTGTGTTACTGTCACACACCTGTCACCTGCCAAACCACCTGACCCGACTGCAGGCCACAGACCGAGGGGGGGAGGTCCTGGGTCAGAGAGCTAGGGATCAACTTACAGTAGACTAACTGCTCACTGAGCCTGAGGCCTCAAGCTTTCAATCAACCCCTATCTCCCTCTGTGATGTGAGCCGCAGCCAATTCATTACGCTGCCTCACTCACGCTCTCACATTCTCTATTCTAGCTCGCTCGCTGTACTTTACATCGTTATATACATTGCTCAGTTTTCCTGTCCCTCACGATTTCAAGTATACCGTAGATCCCTTTTTCTATCTCTCTGTGTTTTTTGTCTGGTAAAGTTTGCCTCACCCATCTCTCTCTCTCTCTGTCTCTCTCTCTCTCCCTCTACCTCTAACTGTGTTTTAATGATCTTTAATGACGCGCGAAGGCCGTGGCTTGGAGCAGTTTGACGTGGCGAGAGCTGGAATGAATATCCCATTCCTGTCATGACAACCTCATGATGGTTATATTCCGGATCTGCGTTCCTACATTCTTATTTTTGGGGGTAATTCACATCTTTGGCTTATAGACAGGCAGTAAAAGAAAGTTCAAACATAAAGACTGCTCTCGCTCCTTTACACTCCTATATATGTTGTATTACATTTATACCGGAAGAGAATTTTATCGAGAAAAGTTTGTCGGAAAAAAACATTTAAAAAATACGATTTAAAACCATACATTGAATACAACCAGCAGATAAGGAGACCCTTCATCCACAGCAGAAAGCGTGGAGCTGTAGTAGAATTAAAAAGTAAAGGGGGTAGCGCATCCTACGTTGCCATGTCTACCTCCTTGTCCGGTACCTGAGGGGCTGGCCTCCGGCGGCGACTCCGCCTGGGTCTCCAGGCTCCCAGCCTCCTGGACCTTCACGGGGGCGCTCATGGTCTTGTTGCCCATCTCCTCCGTGGGCACCTTGGTGGTGCTTCACTCAGGGTTTCCCCAACCACTGGTGCTCGGGCCCCCGGGGGTGGGGGTCTAGGACTTGACTCTGGACCTGACTCGACGGCTGGGTTCCAAGCCCGACTATGTGAGGGGCTGCTTGGCTATAGGCTGTGGAACCATCAGGGGTCCGGTCCGGTCTGGTCTTTCCTTCAGTAGAAGGTGGAGGCTTCACGTGATGGAGGTGGTTTGAATATTTCCCAGGGGTCTTTGGTCCCAATGTCCCCCCCACCCACCCAGCCCCCCCGCCACGGCACGGCACCCCACCCAAGCCCCCTCCTGTGTAGTCTAGGAGTGAGAGGGCTAAACCTCTACAGCCATTGGCTGAGATAGAGGAGAGATGAATAAGAGTTGAAAGGGATCCAGCATAAGCTCTGCTGAGGCTACACTTGTGGAGGAGGATTGTGGGAAACGTAGTCTGCGGTGCTCTGAGGTATATTCACTTGCAAGTCATCCTGTAAAAATCCGTTGGCTGTTCTCTCTGTATTGTTTTTTCCTTCCTCAAAGGTCACGAAAGTCTTCACTCGTTCTCTGAGCGACCTGAGCGAGAGAAAGAGACGGAAAACAATGTCACGCTCTGTGGTCGGTGTGAAAAAAGATGTACAAAGTGAAAGGAGGGAGATGGAGAGAGAGAGAGAGACGAAAAGGGGGCAGAGAAGGTTGGGTGGGACTTTGAAAGATAATACAGAACACGCTATTTGACATTTTACCATTTTAACAAAACATGACGTCGTGACAGGGGTGACTGTACCATGAGCAAAGAAGGAGAGAACAAGTGTGTGGGGGGGGGGAGAGAGAGCAAAAAGAGACTTCAGAGAGGAAGGGGAGGAAGAGGATGAGAGGCAGTGTTGTCACTCGGAGCCTACGTTCTCCGAGTGACAGAGAAAAGAGGGTTTTTTTCTTTGCGTCTCTAATGGTGCCTGTAGGGGTCCATTCAACGCAAAAACGAGCGCCGGTCTGAGCGCAGGGAACAAGGGCCATGCAAAGGGTAACAGGCTGTTACATCACGGACACAAAGTGGGACACAACGGCACACAATGCCTTTCCATGTCCACGCTCACATGGGAACATTGAGGGCAAGAAAACGCAAGAATAGCCCCACAAATCTCTTGCCCACTCCGACACGTGTGTTTATTGTAATAATTGCATCTACCGTAGGGCTGTGCTGTGATGACTCTGCTGTCGAGATGTGAAGACTGTATAGGAGTCATAATCAGGTGTGTCATGAAGCGTTGCTGTTCAAACATCTCCATCAAGCTAATCATCTACCTCATTAAAGCATAGATATGTAGCATCAACGATCTGAGTGTGTGTGTGTGTGTGTGTTGGTGTGTGTGTGTGTGTTCGTGTTCGTGCATGAAGACACGGTGTCTGTGAGGCTTATGACCCGTGTAAAGCAGTCATGTGAGTCTATATTATTCTCGTGGAATGTGACGCGCAGTAGCCTACAAGCGCTTGGAGCGCCGCCCGAATCACTGCATCGAAGAGAGTATAAGAGGAGAAAAACTGCGTGTGTCTGTTCAGATGAAAATGATCTGTGTGTTTGAGAGGATTACATTACGGTGCGTTCGGTCAATTGCTGCGGGCAGATGCCACGACACTGCCCTCGTTGTTCTTCTGTTATTTTACAAATTGGCTACATTGGCCTATAAATTACACGAGATTACATAAAGATTCAAGACATCAAAAGTATTCCAAAAACATGTTTTTCTTTCTTAAAATAGCAAAAGCATATGCATGTGGCTATGAACGCAAAACACATGATAATATATTTCAATAGTTAGTACACATGTAATAGAACCACTCCCAATAGGATGTATTTTGGCCCAGTATAAACACATGGACAGGGCATGAGCGTCGTGCGCTTGTTTGTATCTTACGGTAATGTGAGTGTGTGTGTGCGTGTGTGCATCTGCAGCAAAGTCGCAATCGCAATATCCACGAGCAACCATTCATTTTCCCAAACTTGTCATGATAGTTTAACATGTGTTAGTTGATAAATAGCGTAAAGACTTACATAACGCAGTAGGAACGGTACGCCTATGTTATCCAGGTTGAATAAACGCAGTAACCATATTACCTTCTAGCATATATGGTTAAAAAAAGCTAGATAAGCGATCTTGGACCTTAGACCACAACGTCAACAAGATCATCAAACAATATTGACAGAAGGCA
>JAOTIX010000082.1:5461719-5472282 GCA_027123715.1 Gaidropsarus macrophthalmus | reverse complement strand
CACACGCACACACACACACACACACACACACACACACACACACACACACACACACACACACACACACACACACAGGAGATAAAGAGTTTTCATGCAAAAAGACCACCTTTGGGTAATGCATGTAGTTTGCACAGTCGAGCAAAGCTCCTGTTTGGGGTGCCAGCAGTACAACACGACTATGTTGTCGCTGGTGACGACGGGCCCAAAGTCAATATTGAAGTTGTGTTGATGCTGTGAGGGGGCGAATTCCTTATTATTGACAAGGGTGTATTGTCATTTGTCACCGGCTTCCTGATTATGCTAGATGGTACTAGAGCCGGCTTTATCCCAATTTCAAATATTTGACGAAATGGAACGAATGTTGTGTGTTTTGTTTGCACGTAAACATACAAGTACATACAGCTGTTAGGACAAACACGCGCCCAATACTCATTGCACGAGACGTATCTTCGGTCGTATCAGACCACGGTGATAGCGCGAGACATGTACAACAAGGGCAATACAATTATTGCTAATTCTAATTATAAGTGCCTCGACATCTCGGCTTAATCGGGACAGTCTAATTGCATTTCAAACAATAATAGATGATGGGCCAATCAACAGGGCGTTTTTAATCCCGCTGTAGAGTTAAAGCAAAGGGGAGCAGACGGTTTGTCGACTAGATTAGAAAGCGACCCAGATGAAATATTCCATGTAATTACTAAGTAATTAGCGAGGATCACGCTGAAGTTTACAGACGAAAGCAAGAGCAAATATTTTGATGGCAAAAATAGATGGATCTTTTTATTTTTAATTTCAATAGCCTATAGTTTTGCTATTTTGTTAAAGCACGTGTCTTTGTAATTGAAACCCACTAGTTTGAAATAACACACAATTACAGTATACATTTAGTCCATTCAAGATATCATTTATAACATTTGATAAGAAAGATAAGCACACAGATTCAAATGGTATTCTGCAGGTTATCAGCATGTCAGGTGGTGTGCTGCTGTATTTTTACACTAGAGGGCGCCCGAATACAAGCAGATATTTTACATTTTAATATAACTTTTATTTTCACGTACTGTATCATATATAACAATCCTTGTACCGAAACCCTGAAGAAACACTTCTTTTAGACTATATGCTTCCTAACAACCTCCATTCAGGCGAATTCGACGTTGAGATGATAGTTAACCCTAATAGGCTTTGATTAAAGCCCACATTGGTTTAGTTCAAGGATGTATTCATGCTAGCTTCGTGTGAACGATGTGCTGTTGCAGATGATCATCTGACAGTATTGCCTTGCTACCACGATGTCCTTTGTACTTTGGTGGTTTAATACAGAGCTATCGATGCGTCAGTAATAGCCGACGTTCTGATAAAGATTAAAAGCTACAAGACCACTTAGGATAATCACACGGTGAATATTAGAGACACAAAACAAGGGAAGATCACATTAACATATCACAAATAAAACAAAGAGAATTTTGAAAGATCCAAATCAAAGAGCCTAGTTTCAATGGTTTCCTGACTGTAATATACTATGCATAAACAGTATTGTCCATTAGTCAAACTCAGCTAACTCGATTGAGAACATCATGATACCTATAAAAAGACGTTATGATATAGCATACACTTCCCACACCTAACAAAACAGTTTTTTATGCCTAAAAGACAAAAACAAGGTCATGTAGTGACTAAGAGCAAACTCTGTTGGCGTTTGGGAGAGTAGAGGTCGCTGTTTTTGGTAAAAACGCTGTCATTCCACGCCCAGCACTCCACCACTAGACTGACAGTCCGCATTTTCCATTCACAATATTGACAGTCCGTCCAATTTCTATACCCCCTCCTCCGCAAAGCATATGCTGTGACGGGAGCGGTGTCAGCTATGTAGTTTTTGTGCCTGTATGAATCCAAACATTGGTGGTCAAATTGGCCGTGACATGGCGTAGGAACCAATTTGTGTTTTCCTTTACACAAATAAAGAAATATCCACCATAAATGGCTGCAGAAAAGGCACATTGGTGCAAAATGGAGTGTTTGATTGGTGCAAAATTAGGTGTGTGTGTGTGTGTGTGTGTGTGTGTGTCAGGCGCCATGATGATAATGATCCAGTGGTATAATTGTGCCTGCCCCTGCAGCAGCCACTAGAGACGGTACACGGCTGGCATAGTGGCCGCTAGTTGCAGGTGGAAATGACTTGTAACCGAGTGGAAAAGATGGCGCAGTGTGACGTAGACAATATGGATGCGAATTAGGCAATCCGGCACAAATGTTTTATGAAAGTTCTGACCGGCAAGGCTACACATATATTATAATCACAAAATAAGTCCCCATAGCCAGATTGAAATACACCCCAGGGCTGTATCATATAACCTCAAATTATAAATCCCCTAATGTGTATTTGTACATATGTCATGCAGCAGCGTGGACTCTTTCTTGCAACCTTCACATGCTTCATTATTATACTAGCGGCCAGATAATGCTATGACATATATCCAAGGGATACGTTGGATTTAAAACGTCGATTTGACTATCTTGTCACCCGCTATCTCTGGTAGCTGCCAACTGCTGTAGCCTGACTGTGCAGGGCAGGAGGGGGTCCAGTCCTCTGTGTCCCGTATTGGCAGCGCGAGCTGGACCAGGCTACAGCGGCTCGTGCAGACGTGAAACGAGTAACGTCTACTTCCATCCAAAGACACTGATTTTTTTTGTAACCTCGGATAACTGGAAATGGACGTTCACTCGACCCGATTCGTTGAAAACTCTAATGGGTGTTTGCTGAATGGGATATTTTGATATTCTGGGCGAATGACACGGAGTCAAGCGACATATCTGACTGACTTAACGTTAGTTGTTGAAAATTAAGATCTCCGTTTGAACACTATTTTCTGTCCAACCCCCTCCGCAGATGGACCTTGTGCGGTTTTTACTGGACGCTGAGTTTGATAACAGATAATAGTCAAACTTTGTTCGGAAAGAGGGTCGTTTGTCGCTATGATAGCAGAGGGGGTAAGGCTAGCTCCCTGGCTAGGCTAAGTGGCTAAGCTAAGTAGCTAGGCTAAGCCTCTGTCGCCCTTCCAGTCCACCGCCAGAGGAGGGGCAGCCGGGCTTTGTAGCATTGCAGATCTGTCCTGCTACGAGGTGTTGATGCATTTTTGTTGCCGCAGGAATGGAGAACCACAAATACCACCAACTCAGGGGATCTGTTGAACTGCACTAACGGCTCTTCTGTATGTGTGTATATATATATTGGTTTTGTATGTACTTGTGGATATTCTCTTCGGGTGTGGAGAAGAAGAAAACAACAGGAGCCCCCCTGAAAGGAAATAAGTAACCACCAACGTCAGGGCTTGGATCAGGTCTGCCGGCCGGGGCACGGTCTGAGGTTGAGAGGAAATCCTGCTGTAAAGTGTCTTTTTTGGGGGATGAAGTCTGCGTAAAAATGAGGAAATACCGCACGCCCCATTCCCCCATGAGATAATGTAACGTTAAAGACATGTAAAAGAGCGAGGTCATGAATGATCCGCATTCAACTAGGTCCTAGCCGGTGTTAGCACAAGTTTTTAACACATATTCAAGGTGATATTACTTCAGGTCGACATTCCGCTTCGGACCCACAGAGGAAGCAATTAATCGGCATTTGTCTGCCGAATTTATTCAAAATCTCTTTCAAAACTCGGTCGGAATCATGTCGGGAGAAGTGCGTTTGAAGAAACTGGAAAAGCTGATCCTGGACGGGCCAGCTCAGTCTAGTGGCCAGTGTCTCAGTGTGGAAACGCTATTGGATTTCTTCATCTGTCTCTACGATGAATGCAACAACTCCCCGCTCAGAAGAGAGAAAAATATTTTGGAGTTTTTGGAATGGGGTAAGTTTTTGTTCTTTATTCGCTGTCATTTCTTTGGTAAGATGATAGGCCAATGTTGGTGGTGCAGTGGCCCTCCCTTCCTCCCATCACATTCCTTTTATAGTAGTAGTGGAGCCGAGTTGGCCTGCTGTCTCTTGACTGTGCCTCACTCCCAAAGGCTGGTTCACTCATTTTCTCGACCTGCTTTAAGGTCCTTTTTAATTTACTTTAACAGGCCTCCTGCTTGTTTCACTGCGATAAACTTTTATTTTTGTACTTGTTTCGTTCTTTTCTGATGGACGTCATTCACTGTAGTGGTGTTGGTACACCCTGTATATATATATATATATATGCCCCGGAACAAACCTTACATGTTTGTATAAGATTAGTAATTATGCAACCTTTCTATTCGCTCAACCCCCCTCCCAAAGAAAGCCTTTGTACACATGTGAGACAGGACCACACAAAATGCACTCAATCATCTATGGAAAAAGAAATGGTGTGTGTATGTGGAAGAAGGCAAGCCAGTATGAGTGACATCAGGGGCTTGGTTGGTGCATGAACGTGGAATGTGAACAACTCTTCTTGTATCTGGCGGAGAGGCCACGCATGTTGCCGGAGCATGTCTGTCCTCTGGAACGCCTGACAGACAGGCGATAGTTTGAGGCGAAATAACACGATGAGGACTTCAACAGGGAATCGGTTGGCCATGGAGACAGCATGGCTGTGGGGAGACCAAGTGTGGACCAATAATACATAGGGAGTGTTTTTTTTAGACAGGCGTTTTTATTATATTGGGTGTGACAAAACACTTAATTGTTTTTCCAATACACAGCAGATAACGATGAACTATTGATTACATGTTAATGCTATTAAATCAAGTTAATCAAAATGTCATTTAACCAACATTCTGTTGATTCTCTTTCTGAAA
Source organism: Gaidropsarus macrophthalmus (assembly GCA_027123715.1). Classification (NCBI taxonomy): domain Eukaryota; kingdom Metazoa; phylum Chordata; class Actinopteri; order Gadiformes; family Gaidropsaridae; genus Gaidropsarus; species Gaidropsarus macrophthalmus. The sequence continues at coordinate 5,467,521 of JAOTIX010000082.1, read as the reverse complement.
TCTCTCTTCTACATACGTGATCCTGTGGTTGAGGCAAAAGGGTAGCTTTAGGTTAAGGATAGCATAGATGGTGTATTTGCTATTCATGAAAGTCTAGTGTGTTTGACAGCTAGCTGAAAGGTTTAGGGTTCAAACCTGAATGTCCACAGAGTTCCTGTAAGCGTCTCTTAGGCAAGAAGCCTCACCACAGATGAAGGCATCTGCAAGATTTGTCAAATTAACAATAAACGTAGTAATCCTTTTAGGTATTGAGAATACAGGTCATGTGTTCTCTATCAGCGCTGTCATATTCTCCACCCATCTTGCCAATCCCAGTCCCAGTTCACATCTTCCTCAGTGGTGTTCATGGGAGCTCATGGGATCGTCCTCTGACCCAGGCGGTTTATATCCTGACCATTCCTGTCTTGACGCAAGGGACAGTGAACTTACTGAAAAATTACTGAATAAAAATGTAGTACAGTAAAATACAGCACAGCAGTAAATACAGTAAATCAATGTAAACATACCAGAAGCTTGGCTAAGGAAGCCTTTGTGTTAGCCACATCTTGCAGTACCAAAAAATCATTTTTTTGGTCAAACACAACAATGTCTCCCACTTAAGCACAAATGCTTTCAGGATGAATTACTGCTAATATCTCATTCCAGTTTATGACCATTTATGTCAGCCCATTTGGCACTTACTGCTCCTCCTAGCAATCCCTGGAAGCCGAGAGCCCTCGGCTGTGTCTGTGTGTTCCTTCTCAAGGTGCCTTCCCTCTGGGTCTTCATGAGGTGTCCTTGCCTTGAGAGGTAATTGGGGTTGGGGTTGGCGCGTGTCTTTTTTATAATGTCAACCCGTGACACCCTATGAGTCCGTTAACGTTGACAAACGATGGCTAATTCAAATAAAAGTGACTTAACTTAATGAGCAGGTACAAGTCCCCACCCCCCAGTAACAGCTTGCAGGTACTGGTAGGTAGGGGATCGCAGGGGTTGGAACACAGAACCTTTCACCTAGGAGATGACCTAGCTTTTTTGCCACTGTTATGATAGTCTAAACTACTTGTACTTTTGCGGCGTACAATACTTGTTATTTTACCATAGTTGCCACAGAAGGAAGCGGGGAGTATACCGGCATTAAGTTGAGTTTACGTTTTGCTAGCAGGTAAAGGTTGACACTGAGTCACATTGTCAACCTTGGAGTCTAATGGAGCAGGAATGGCTGCATACCGCTAGTGGTGCAAAGAAGGGGTTTTGAAGTGCATTCATGATGAACTGATGATTTATGAAGGTGAAGTGTTGGTTAATGGCGGACCTTATACTTATTGTAAAATGGATGAAAGGGACATGAGCTGGTGCAATGTACCAATACGCTCTGTATTGTGCTCACTAAAGTTAGCCCAATAATGGATCTATGCTTCAACGATGCAGTCTTTTACAGTGGTTTACAATTTGTTACATTTACTTGCTATGTTTTAATTGACCACGGTATTGTTGGTGACCACAGAATGAGACCATATCTGTTGTTGCCTTTAATGATGTAGTTGACTGTCATTACTAAAGTCATAACTAAACGGTCATGTTAGGATTTAGTACTTTGGACAAATTCCCTTCTCAGGTTTGTGTGGGGTATTACACAATCCTTAACTCCATCTCCACTTTAATGTTAGGAAGTCCCGTTCCCAGTTAATGCAAGCTCACAGTGGTCCGGATTACGGCATGAAAGTCAAAAGTGTAGGCATGTGATCGATTTGCGTCCCCAAAAAGTTGCACAATATCATAACATTAGCAAGTGCTAGCACACGCAAATGCGACTTAATCCCTCTGTCCGTCCAGGAAAATTCTCCTGGCGGCACATGAAACGTAAGACCCTGTGCCACCCTTTGCATGCATGGGATCACAAACCAGCACTCCGGGTTAGGGTTAGGGAATGGACAAGTCATTATTGTTCAATAATTTTTATGCATGTTCTTTCAGTTGATCAATTTTAAAGATGGCAAAGAAAAATGTTACAATATTTGTGGCTAAACGTCCATCGACGAATTTTGGTCATTAGCCTTGCGGCCATTGACTTATTCATGTGCATTTTAAAGTATTTCATAAGAGAAACTTGATACAAATGTCAACAGTTTATTCAAATTCAATCGCCTGCAACCCACATCTCAAATACTTTAATGGCCACATTTCAAACCACTAGCCTCCTCAGGAATTGGGACCACCAGGTCTATGGGTCTTTTACAACACAGCCCATGACAAAGGTGGCTTCCCTTTCCCCCCCTCTCCGATGTTATATTTGAGCCATAGAGGAAGACAAACATTTGTGTTGCATTTTGCTTTTCTTCTCGTTGGGTGACCTCCTTTTTGTCTGTAATTGAGACCCCTGCATGACCTGCAGCCATAGGGGGGAACTACACGGTACACTGTGTACGCAGTCCCCTCCTCACGTTCACCGCAAGAGCACCATAAAGTCCGAAAGAAAGAAATTCACAAAATGAGCCCCCCCTTCAACTGTGTTTTTGTTTTTAGGAGAAAAATGGAACCTGAAAGCCATTTTCCTGCATTTGTCTCATAATTTCCTGCTTTCCTCCCACCACTGTGGGAGGGAGAATGAGGGACAGGTCTTGCTGATTATTATTATTTTTTTAAACGGCAGCGCCATGCCAGCAAGCCCTGGCAGGGTCTGTTGAGGAAGGGCTGACCCTCCATCTCAGCCTGGTCTCTGTGCAGGCCCTACAGCGACCAGCTGTTTAGCTGCAGTTAAATGGGGGGGGGGGACACTCCACCCATACCAGGCTTATATTGGCCACATGCCGTCTGCAGCCTGCGCACACACAGTTATGCACACATACGCATGCACACACACAAACACACGCTCACACATAGGGGTGCAACTGTTCCCAGGGTGGGTTGGTGCCTCAGTTTGGTGGTTACTGTTTGATTTTGTGTGTGTGTGCGTGTGTGTGTGGTTAAAAAAGAGTTCATTCACATAACATTTTTCTGGTAATTTGATCTCCATTGGAGGGACAGTTTTTCTGATTAATAATATCATCATGAGCAGTTAGCGCAGATGTGATTAGCTTCAATCAGGTGACTAGCTGCTATTCTATGACAGTCTTATATTTGGGAGATGTTGTAGTTTATTTCAGATCCTCCTGTTGGGGTTTCTAATGTCTTGTCCGACCTTACTACTTGTGTTCATAGTAAACCCATATGATACCTACGTTACAATACAGACGTTTCTTTCCCAGAACACATCTCTGTGATATTTAAACTGTGACCTCCCTCATTGAGTCGAACAGGAAGGAAGTGACTTGGTTAAGTGGGTAGGTGATGTCATACCAGCCAGGAAGTTGGCTGGCTGGGGTTGTATTGTGCTTCTGTCTGCCTGCGGTGGGTTTGGTGGTATCTTAAATTAGAGGTTTTTGTGTCATATTCGGAGACATGATGAGGTCATCCAGTGTACCGGCTGGATTCCAAATGTGCAGATTCATCTCTGTTTCCATGCGATCACTCGCCTTGTTTATTCGTCAAGGTCAAATGGTTGTGTCTGTACAAGCAAATATTATGTATGAATTTATATGAATACTGAACTGAGAAAAGGATAATAGTGACTGATGATATACTAAAAAGGGTCCCGGTGATGATGACATGAGCACCGACATAAGAAGAATAGACTACAAAACACAAAATGTTGCTCTCTAGGTTCCAGTGTCACTGTTTCACCCCCAGAGGGATGGTGATAGCAAATGGTATTAGCGGGGCCTCCATGCACTGCTATGCTAACGGCTATGTGTTGCTAACGTGTTTTCAATGCTTCGGAAAGGGTGCCAAGTTTGCGGCAATTCCAACGATAACCGAGTATGTTTTGTTTTTGTTTTTTTTTCTGCAATTTCTTTTCAAAAATGTGTCTTGTCTTATTTACAGTCTTGTGTCACAAACGGTCGAAGTGGATGTCGGTGATTACAAAAAATGTGCGGGGGTGATGAGTGCAACTATTTCACGAGAACGCTCCCTTAGGGTGGCCAATGAAAGCATAGTGAGCCGCCGTCTGGGGGATTATTAGGTGGAGGAACGAGATGCTGATGGTGTGGTGTCATCAGATCGTGTCAGGGGAGCTGGGCGTTAGAGCTCTCTCTCCCCCCCACGTCAGCTCAGGTCCTAGGGTGGTGGGGTGGTGATGGAGGTCTGGAAGAACAGTCTGGAACTGATCCTCTCTCTTTCTCTCTCAGTCCCCCTGTCCAGCATTTGTTTTTTCATAGGGTTCAGTGAAAGAGGTTTGAAATACATTTGAAAATTGTGCACAACATTTCATTGTGAAATTCATGCAGTGTGTGTGAGACACAGCAATGCAGAGTGCAAGAGCATTTTATAAATACTAATAGTGGAATGCTCCCTTGTCCTCTTCTGGAACGAACTCTCAAACCCAGAGGGGAGTTAGATAGTTTTGTATAGCGTACGCACAGACACAGACTCAGACACAGACACACAGACACACACACACACACACACAAAGACCCCCAGACACACACACAAACACACTATAGACAGAGCGACTTTGTCATCCTAAATGGTTGCACATGTTGGGTCTGACTCTGTGTATGTGAATCAAAGAATGCTGCTCCACACCATTGTTTGTCTTCTGAGGGAGCTGTTTGCCAGTTGGCAGGCCATACCGGCATGCATGCATGCATGCATACCTCAGCCTGACTCTCGCGCCCCATCGTTCACCAAACAGTGGTGGCTGTTGTACACACAGACCAGACACTGGGGAAGCGAATCCAAAGTCTTCCTTACAAGCAGGATGTTGGTGGAAGTGAGCAGGCTATCATCCTGGACTGTCATAATCGCTTGTCGCTTGCCTCTGATTGTCACGATATTCATGCAAACTTGCGTTATGACAATAATATTAATATTATATAATATATAATCTTATTTATTATATATATACTTGTATATATACCCAACCCTATCATTTACTTTATCCACGTCCACTTTCTGTGCTACCCTTCGCCATGTCCATTTCCTGTGCAGCACAGGAAGTTACCATGTGACACACATGCAAAGCCCAGCTGTAGTAGTATTATGGGATGGAGCCAAACACTTGACATCACCTCATCCTGTCTCTTTGTTTGAGAACTGGCACTGTGGGTGGTTCAACTTTCGACCTCAGCGTTGGTATTTACTATCTTCAAAGAGTTCATGTTTGAAGGTCTCTACTGCAATGCCCTGTACATTATTGAGTCACATACATACCTTTTTTAAGGATTTCTTTTAACCAAATGAATGAAACAGTTTGCAGCACCATGAATTGATGAATTGAAAGCTCAAAGATTAAGTTCAAAATGAATGTGTGTTTAGCTAGTCTATTAGATGTGCCATGGTGGGAATCGATGGTGTTATTATCTGAATGAATGCCTTGTGATTGGAAGAGGATAGGCAGGAAGAAGGCTTGGCTGGAGGCGGGGCTTCAGGAAAAAAGAACAGGATTTCTTTTCCTTTCCTCCTATGTTTTACATTTTCTTTCCCAAGTTCCCTGTTTTGTCCTCACCCGTTCAGTGCATTGGATTCTCCCTCTCTCGCTCTCCCGCTCTCTCTCATCATACATCTATATATTTATATATAGACATGTATAGATGTTTCAATATTTTAAATTGAAACATCCCATAGAAAACATAGCCAAGCCATTTTGCAGCAGCACCACGTCACTCCATTCCACCCGGCAGCCAGACCCCGGGCCCCCCGGGGGCGGCGCCCGCCGGCGCCCCCCGGGCGCGCGGGGGCGCCGGGCCGGGGGGGGGGGGGGGGGGGGGGGGGGGAGGGGGG
>JAOTIX010000082.1:4946642-4959057 GCA_027123715.1 Gaidropsarus macrophthalmus | reverse complement strand
CTACCCCTTTTAGGCACCGTCGGAGGTGCGTCAGGCGGAAACGCCCTGCAGGTAGCCCTTACCTGTGCTTTCATCTACTCATATAACTTACTCATATATCGTACTCATAAATGCACTGTGTGCTATTGAATATAATGCCAAGACGTCCACTAGGCATATTGAAGATTAAGGACATTGTGTGTCCTTAATGATCTACATCTAGGCCTATCCATACATCTATCTTATTTATTGTACAGTATGGGCTAATATGTCTCTCCTATCTAATACCACAGCGGCTGTACTATCAGCCTCCAGGCCAGAGCAGAGATCAATGCACTCGTTCAAGGCATTTGTCCTGAGAATTTTTTTTAAACGTCTGCTCGCCGAATGATGGAAAACAGCGCAATTGGGGTGGGGGGGTTGAAAACGATTCCGTCCCTACATACGAGAGCCATTACAGCGCGCTCATTGGATCTGTACGTCCAACCCTCCCGCTACACCCTACACCTCCCTGCAGCCCCCCTCTAAAGGGGAAACAGATGCACGGTGCTGCGTGATCTGACTAAACAACATGTAGTCCACAGCGCTCACAGATGTAATTCCCCTCCCTTTGCATTAGCGATGCATCGCACTTTTTTCTCCATTGGCCAGACATCAGGACAGCTCTGTCTACTTTATTAAACCACGGCCAACGTCTATCACACTCTGAATTCATACTGGAAATGTCCGCTCATGAGAACGTGCTGTTTGGATTTTTTTTCGTGTGAGGAAACCTGGCCAGCCTTCGCGAAGTCTTCTGCGGCACTATATAATTGCACGTCAACATTTACGTTCCGCGCTATAAAGTGTCAGCCCACAGCAGAATGCTGAGCAATCTGCACTAATTGGCTTTGGGAAGCAGCCAGGTGCCTCCGCCAATCACGTGACCGGGAGGTCTTCCTGCCCCAGTGACCTCATTCTGGCGTGACTCTGACCTCTGACTCCAAAATACACGCGCACACGCACACGCATTATGCAGCCACAGACATTTAAACAGACACACTTGTACACACACACACACAACAGTATGCAAACACATTAAAACACACACACACACACATTAACATTCATAAACATGCACACACACACACACACACATACACACACACAGAAGCCCCATAACTGGGAAAATTCTGCAAGTGCAAGAAATGCTCTTGAGTTTTGGTCGATGTGTAGCCCAATGTTGACCTACGTTAAGGGGTGCCCTCCGCACACACACACACACACACACACACACACACACACACACACACACACCCGGCAGAAAAAACATAGTTAACTCCCCCAGCTACCAACATATCATTTTTATGATTCACATTAAATCACGTTGCCAAATGGCAGTGACAGATGCAGTAAAACCTTATCGCCTCACAATGGCGGACTTTCGATGACTTCATCAAGTTGCACACTTTTGTTTTTACGTGAGTCTACCTTTTTGTTGGTTTCCCAGCAAGGTAGGAAGTGAAAGTAGAGCCTTACTAATAAAACACATGAGACGCAAGCCCACTCTACCTGGTCTAATGCCAACCTTGGGTGGAGGAGAGGGAGGACAGGTCATGCGCAACGACCCTCAAAAGCACTTGCTGCGGCACGGGTAGTATTTTACGACCTCTCCCTTGAGACTTGAAAAATTGCGTTTAATATTTATACCCCCGCCGTTCGTACAGCTTCGCCTCCCATAAAAACATTCTAGCGGTGCGGTGTCAGGTTTGTTGTCAGTTAGACTTTTTTGTATTACTTCATCGCACGCAATGAGATCACCAGAAACCACACACAGAACTTTGTTTTTTTTAATCGCAAATCTGATTTAGAGAACATAACAGCAATAGACATATTCATTTCCAGTAGTTCCCATTGTGAGGCGCTGTAGCTCGGAATTTAGTGGCCCTATAGGTATTTAAAAAGGTTTGATTACATCATTATTGCATCGTTATAGCATGTCGAGGATGCCGGTTGCGTTAAATGTAACCCCAGATGTGAGCGGGTTAAAGATCACCACCTGGACCGTTGTCCTCCAGCCAACCTACATGCTGTATTGGACGTTCCACAACCTCGTTCCCACAGGACTTCCTTAGACATTTACTACCATCTAGCGGCCATTTGAGGCACGGCACGCCATTTAACACATTGAATTCTTAAAGTCTGAAAGATCAAGAGCTCAATGCACAAAACAAACTAATACTTGAACCAAAATACCAATGGCAGATGATGCCGTTACACTTGAGGGGTAGGCGTACTTCAGGGATATGGCCGACGTTCAGACCAACAAGCAAAGAGGAATGCAACAAAACACTCATTCGTTATTATTTTTTATTATACCTGTGGCAAGTTGACAGGATAAACAAATCAAACCCTCGGCCTGATTATAGATAAATATATAATACATTGTTTGCTATTATAGCATACGGTCACTATTCTGTTTTTAACATTCTGGTTTCCTAAATGAGGAAGAATTGATATCTGACAAATCACTTAAATGAACCTCATCATCAATGGAGCAGTTTGTTTTCAAATTCATCTGGAAACATGAATGACGCTGGTGCTTTCATGTGACCTTGTGTTTGGAGCGACTTTCCGCCCATTGTGTACCACCACTATAGACGGGGGTTCTAGCATTTTTTTCCGTCTGCACTGACAGAAGCTCAGTGCTTCAATCAGAAATAGAGGTGGGCATGAGGGTCGCCGGATGACACATACGATATTAATTTACAGCATTGACTCACATGGGTTATTCTTTGAAACGTGCCCATTGGTTTGTTGCGGATCATTCAGGAATACACAGTCCACAGAGAGTGTGTATTGTAGCTGATTGAAATCGACATTTTGGCAACGGAGGTTTTCACGTCTGTCCGTGAAGTGGACATTCTCACGCTGGCACTTTTAGGGCGCAGCGCGTTTACGCACGGGATAAAAAATACGCAGCAGTCGGTGTAACTTGAGGCTGAATGGCATCATGGAGCTCAAGCGACTTTTGCCCAGATCTGAAAGAACTGGAGAAAAAGATTGGCCGAAAAACACCGGAAAGCCTTGTTGTTTCGATCAGAAATCACGCGATAGGTTGCGACGAGGGTTTGATATCTGAATGTGATGAGAAAGGAGACCACAATGACGTCGATAACGATACCGACTTTTCTTTAAAGATTAAACACCTGAAAGAAGAGATGGTAAGGATTTTTTTTTGTTATAGTTGATTTTTATACTTTTTATTTGTATTGAACAGAGTGTTTTACGTTCCTCACCCGTTCCTTCACCGTCCCCCTCATCCTCCCCCACACTTTACCCCTCGCTCATCAAGATATAAGCAATTTGTCCCCCCTCCCCCCCCGGGCGGACGACTTTGTAAAAAGGTTAGAAAATATTTTATTTTTTTCCTTTCTTAATTGAAGCAATTTGACCTGCAGGACTTTCTCAGTTACATTGCATGGGTGCTTGTAAATAAGATGAAAAAGCAAATGTTTTTTATTCAAAGATCATGTAAGATAAACGATGTATTTAGCATGAAGCATGACTTATTTTCATATAAACCTTAATCCTAGAGGAAAGTTTAAAAAAAAAATGTTTTGCCGCCAATTGTCATATCCTTAATTATGTTTTAATTTGAATTCAGAGTTTTGTTGAGTTTTTTTTTTTATCAACGTGTATTTTATGAATGGGCTTACAAAGACACATTTTCAGGGAGTGGGGGGGGGTGCTTGTGTAGACCGCTGTGAAATGAAGAGCCCACCGTTCCAGGGCGGCTTTGTTCATTTCTCGTTGCTAGGGCCACCTCTTGTTGCCATGGCCAGGCCATCCCAGTCACCTCCTGGACATTGGCTCAGACTTCTTCCGTCTGAACAGCGATCGTGTTTCAGTGTCAATTCCTGCATTACTTCAAAAAAGAAAAAAAAATTATGGTCTTGGTCTAGTGTAACGTGTGTGTGTGTGAGTTAGCCTGTCCCCAGACACATGCCCTTTAAAGTGTAAGCTTGTTCGCTTTTGAACGTGTGTATGTAAATAGACTATTGCATACCTGTAATACTAGCATCCGTGGAAAACCGGTTTTTTAGGATCTTCCGGTGTTGGAAATCAAACACACTCGATGAATGTGGCTGTGTGTTAATTAATCATCAGTTCCTCCCTTCCATTGCTTCCAATGAATGAGGAATTTACAGAACGGAGCCCCGACGTGAAACAGTAGTACGCTGCAAAGTGCCTAAATTAAGTTCGGTTTTGTTTAAAGTCTGATATCCGACACTTCCACAACCTGTTGAATTTCCTAGAATCGTAACAGTGCAGAAGAATTTGAGCTTCCCTTTTACCCTTACTGCACGATGTTACGAACACAGCTGGGTGTTTTGGGGGCTGTCTTTCTCACGGTCATCCGTTATCAAATTCAACACAAGCTAAAAGTTATACCGTATAGTGACGATAGTTGTAAAGCCGCGGCGCAAATCTTCCCACTTTTTGTAACCCTGCTCATTTGAAAAAACGATGGCTGAGATTATGAGCACAGTGAAGGGCTACCCCCTAGGGTCGTGTTACACGAATGCAATAGTGTTATTTATGTAGAGGTTTATTATGAGCAAATGTAACTTTTTAACATTGTGCCTGCTTGCCTGCCCGTCCTAAAAATACCTCTGTTGTCACGTCGCGGAAATGTTTCTATTCTGACATTTTCTTGTCTTTTATTTATAACAGTATTGTCGTCGTGGTTGTCATCCATTTTTTTTTATTTGACTTTATGTAAATGTAGAATTGTCTTTAATTTAGCGCCAGCTTCATTCAGTGTCAATGTTATGAAACTTTGGACGGTTGAAACCAACTGCCAACGGTCTCCTGGGAGACGGAGGCTTCCGGAAACGAGAAAAATCCGTAAGGGAAAGAAGAGAGAAAAGCGAGATGAGAGAAACGAAACCTATCCTTTTATGAAAAGGACAGGTTTTATGTCTTATCGATGCCAGAATTTAAATTTTTTCTTTTTTTCTTTCTACGGGATATGATACGGGATATGATTTCCTGCGTGGCCATTTAACACATTTCACAATACAATTTACTGCAGACATCCATGGGCTCGCGCGTGGCCGGCGGCCATGTTAAAGGTCACGCGGCCCGCTCGATTTTTATGCGTCGCAGCTCGAGTAATTGAAAACGCGCTGCGTTTTAAAATGCAGAGGAGCCGCGGTAATGCCCCCGCCGACAAAATGGATACGTTTCAACCGGCCCCGCGGCCCGGCCACGCTATAAAAGACCACGGGGGGAAAAAAACACATCAAAATGCCCCCCCTCCCCTCTCTCTTCAGAGGACGTCGTACAGAACAAACACAGTGGTGGAGTGATGTTGCGCTGGAACGCCCTTGTTGTACCGGTGAGAGAGAGGGAGACAAACACGGTCTGGGTTTCATCCTGGACCAGGTCCTGCCAGGTGGGCGAGGGAAGGTTCTGGAGTCTGCAGGCACATGCTATATAGTTTAAGGGACGCCAGGGACGCACGCAGGTGCAGACTTCCCCCCCCCCCCCACACCCCTGCATGCTCTGTCCCAGTTGGTACGGTCCTCCTCTGCCATCCTTACAAACCCCCCTGCATGTCCTGGCCACACTTGGTACAGTCAACCTGTAGCACGCGTCACTCAGTCGCTATCCATGTCCACCGGCCACAGCCAAGGTGTGTGTGTATGTGTGTGTGTGTGTGTGTGGCATTCCCCCCCCCTCCTCCTGTGGTGTCTGCCTGAGTACCCCCCCCCCTCCCCCACTCTCCTCCATCCCAGGTCAAGCAGCCCTTGTGTGTTTTCAGCCGACCATGCACTGACTAACGCTGTCTTGTCATGTGCTGGCAAGGGGCATGTTGAGGTGTGTGTGTGTGTAATTAAGTGTCTGTGTGAGGGTGCCTAAGGGTGTGTGTGTCAGCGTGTGTGTGTCTGCGTGTCGATGCATGTGCGCGCACGTGTGTGTCGGTGCGTGTGCGTGTGTTGCTGTTAGCCACCAGCGCTGCATTGCTTTATGTCCCCCCTGTGTTCTCAGCCCATAAGTGAACCCGATCCATAAACCCTCTGTTGGATAAACAGATCAACATACAGAAAACCCAGAGAGAAAGCTCAGCGTCCCGGCCTGAAAGCCGCTCAGTGATTACTTTAGTTCAGAACCTGCCCGTCACAAAGTGCAGCATTCTGTAAATCGGTTGCCAAACTGTTTTTTTTTTTTTTTTTTTTTTTCTCGCTGTTTTGTTCTCAATCTACAATACTGCCATTGTTCTTTAATTTTTTTCGGAGACACCGTAAGATGGGTACTGAAAGCCATAGGTTAGAGATGTCAAAACACAACACTATCGTTGGTCTGTGAAGATGTGAGGCAGGAGTGCGCCCCCGACGTTTTTCTCTCAGTAAATGTTGGATTCTATCCTTTTTGTGCAATCCCATTGCCAAAGAACGATTTCAAACAATGTCATCTATACATGTAAATATCAACATTGTCCAAAAAACCGTGGCAAAAAATGAATAAATGTGGGTTTTGTTTTTCTTTCGTTTTTTCATTTTTCTGAAAAAAACTACAATGATGTTCATGTGATGTATTGTCTTCCAGTTGGTTGCAATAATAAAAAAATATATAAGTTGTAAAAGGAGGTTTGGCTAATATTTCCCTCCAAACACACATACAACACACACGCACACACACACACACACACACACACTGAAACGATCCATGGATATTGTCTCAAAGCTGCCCGACCACAAGTCAATATCAAAAGGTCAAAGACATTGTTACCTCCATATAATGGTAAAGAATTGAGTTTCTAAGACATGCGTGGTCATCAGTTTATTTACAAAGCCTGACCCCAACCATTAACCTTCCGCATTCCCATCAACAAGGGCTTTTATCGGGGTCTTTTTCCACGGGTTTAATAATTCAGTCGCTCTAATCATTTCAGTCCAAGCGCTCCTGATGAAAGTCCCGGTGCCACGTGGTGGCCAGGGGTGGCCCTGGCCACCATTGGTCAAACTGCGGCCCCCACGCTGGCCACCCACCTGACCGGGCCATACTTTGCTTAGACCCCCCCCCCCCAAATAAAAAAACAAAACGGAACCGTACTTTCGCGCCTTATGGACGCATTTTACTGCAACACATATTGCGCGGCTGGGACCATGATGGAGGGGGTGATGGTGGCCAGGGCACCCCCACCTCGCCCTCCACCCCCAGGTCCCAGCCTGCCCCCCACCCCTCCATCACGGTCCCAGCCTGGCCACCCCTATGCAAATATTCTGTCTCCGCCACTGGTCGCAGCAAGTCGCCTCGTGGCCCCCGGGAAAGTGGTAAACAAGACAGGTGCGCCGGAGAGTTTGTTAATGCCTTATCAGTCCGCGCGTTGCCATTTTGAGACGCGCGCGTCGCTGGAAGTCCATTCATAATTGAAGCCAAGACAGGCTTAATCAGCTCGCGCTCCAACCACCAGCACCGCTGGAGCGCGCGGAGGCTCCTCTGTTGCTATGCAACTACGGCACAAAAAAAAGGAAGGGAGGAGAGGAAAGTGTGTATTCTGTGCATCTTTAGGTGGGGGGGGCGGGGGAAATCGTGCCACTAAAAACGAATATTACAGTTACGTGTGCGTGCGTTTGTTGGCACACAATATAATTCATGTGATGATATTTTGTTTTTCAATAGAGATCTATCGGCAAATAGAGTGAATGGGAAACTTTACGCCACGACTATAAATCGTAGCCTACTTGCTATTTTGTGTCCGCTGGGAATAAGAATTGGGTTACGCATGGATTGCGCATTAATATAATGTCAGGTGGGGCCTTAAAATTCCTGTCAATAACTGAAATTAAATTATTTCTCTGGTGGTGACACGTACATAACATTTTAGAGTCGCATTAATCAAATTGATGCAAGGCGCAGTGGTTCTGTGGTCAATATCGTTCACATCCATGCAGGCAGGTTTCCATGGAGACGGAGGTGGCAGTCGCGTTCGCCTGTCAGCTTTAATTTATTACAAAGACTTTATGGAAATGTTCCTTTCAATTTTTTTACGGTGCATTTGGGACAGACAATGGGCATAGCCCGTGCAATTATTCAAGAATGTACGATGATATACTAGTTTTCTTATACATAGAGATAAATTTGACCTACTATCCAAGGCATAGCGGTGAAACGAAAAAAGAAGTGATGTTCTACCCTATTGTATTTCCTGTGTGATGTCATCGCCCTCTTGTGGCACAACTAAGTGACTACACAACTGAATGCTAATGTGTAGGCTACCACCTTGCACGTCGCAGAGGACCAGCGCGGCGGCTCAGATAAATATAACTCAACTTAAATATTAATAGGCAATATTTTAGAGGGCATTGCAAGTGATTGTTTTGAAAAGAAGGCGCTTGTAATACGAACGGCAATGTTGTGTGCCTATATTTTGCCAGATCTATGTTGAAACTGTAACGTATACATTATATCATCTCAAACAAACCCCTTAATTTAGATTAGCATTTAGCTATTTGAACTGTAGAGCTATTCTAAGAAGGTGCATGTGAACTACATTTCCCATCTGATGTCTTAACTATTTCACAATTCTCGCACGAAGTCTCGCGTGTCCCAATGGTTGTCCCTGCCCTATGTCTCGCGCACTTGCAGCTCCATAGCTCAGTATATAAAGGACGACGTCGACAGACGAAGGACGGCTGGGAACTCAGCCCGGGATTGTAAATAAGACCGACTAAAACTGTGTTTTATTTACAAAAAGTGATGCCGGCTACTTTAAGACTCCGTTCCCAGTTGTTTTAAAAGTATTTTTTGTTATTTTTGGCTCTTATTTCTCGCCTATTTCTTGTGTGGTTTTTACACTACGCGTATAATGGCGAGCTCGGCAAACTCGAACCCAGTGGTAAGGATCAATCTCTAAGGACAGTGGGGAGGATTGGGGTAAAAGTTGTACTGAAAACTGTGGAGGACCATCTTTTATTGTGAAGCTGTAGGGACGTACACTTTCCAACACTTTTAAATCTTAAATAAGCGTGATTAAAACATGTTCAACCAATTCAACATTTACTAGGTAAAACCAATTGATCAGACATATACGGTATGTAGACATTTGAAATCCAATTTGGACATATACTAAGTGTTTTAGACGCTTTTAGGAGTCCCTCGTCAGTTGATTTGCAACAAACGGGACTCGGTGTTCAGTCTTGCATATCCAGCCTGTCATTGCTTTACTAGAAAGAGGCAGCAAGTTGTCAAAATAACTTCAATTGTGCGAAATCGATGAGATTAACTAACACGATTCTCCAGATGTACGTCAAGCACATTTTCATTCACTGCAAATAAATGATTTTTGGGTAAACGGCTTTCAGTAGTCGTTTCGGCGACGTCAGCCGCTTTGTCCACCATTCCACGAACAGACGACTGGTTGAGCGGGCTTTTTCCACGCTATTTACCCATTTCACCTCAACGATAAACCGCCCCTAGCTTCACGATGACAAAGAGCTAACGCTTATAACCCATAATAGCCTAAACAATATTAAACCAACCGCCACCATCGCCCCGCATTTCTACATTAATGTACGAGACGACCGGTCCGTTAGCCGCCCCGTAAAATGGCCTCCCAGCACAGCTCCAACGGTTCTGGCCTTTCTCCTGTCTGCGCGCTGGTTATATACGGCCATGTTGGCTCTCTAATATAGACTGGGCCGGGATGGGAAGGTGCTACCAGGCGCTACGTCACTGGCTCTCCATATAAACGGCAGGCTGCCTTTAAATAGTGCAGGAGCACCAGAGGGGGGGAGGGAGAGAGAACAGACGCCGGCGATCAAATGCACTGTGGAGGGTTGTGTGTCGGTTTTGTGTTGATTGTGCAATGCGAAATGTTGGCCCTATGCGTTGATTCAATGCAGTTTTATGTGTGTACTTATTATGTATTCGCCTGTGCAATGACATGAGTGCGTCGCAGTGGGAATCAATGGGAATATATAGTAGCTGTCATTCATGATTCAACACCTATTATCAATATAATTGTATAATTCTCAATATTTCAAATGTTGTTTTTATATAACACCCTGATATTGAATGTTGACATTGATTCATTTCGATAAAGAAAGTTTAATGAATGAAGATGTCATAATGGGGTTACTTTGCTGTCTTTACTCCATTCTAATTCCGATTAATGCAATATCCTTGTCTCTACCTTACTCCCCAGCCTAAACTGTACCGGGGCGTGATCGAGGACGTGATCAACGAGGTGAGGGAGCTCTTCCTGGATGAGGGGGTGGACGAACAGGTGTTGCTGGAATTGAAAACGGTAAGTCTGCTTAACCCCCCTCCCTTTTCTGCCGTCACACGTAAACACACTCGCTCACTCACTGACTCGGCTCACTCGCAGTCACGTACACGTTTGGTCATTGAGCGGCCGCAAAGCAGTCTAGATTACCCTTTTATCCAAAGCGATTGACAAATGAGAATACAATAATTGTAAAGGTCTCCTAAAGGTAGGTGGCGTGTAAACGAACAGACTGCCTAATGATTCGTAGCTGAAAAATACTACTAATCACTAAGCGATTAGCGATCGGTGCATATGGGGTCCCTGATGAAGTTCTTTTAAAAACATATCGATTTTAACATTCTTTGGACAGCAGAAGGCATGACACACGGCACCATTGAACGTGTTAATTACACATTCAAAGAGATTCAAAGATTTTTACCAATGCCTGCCTGGCCACGCTATCTGCCATCTCCCGGCACGGAAGGCCAGGGGAAACTGCTAGGTAATGTAAACGGGTGACCTCTAAATGCCACTGTGCACAAACACCTCCCCATGTCAAATATGACACCATTGTAGTGTTTACTGCAAGCTAGCCCTCACTGGTTGACCTCTAAGCACTGGTTCCTGTTACTTAAGTGGCCTCTGGTTTGTGTTTTTTGCCATAATCAACATGCATCCACACAGTTATTTCTCGAGCGTGCAGTTCTCAGACACATTTTTGACATATACAGTAAACACGATAAGGGAATAGGCTCCTTTATTGATCACAGAAGTGTACTGATTACAGGTTTAGGTTGAACAAAAGGAAAATATACAATTCACATGTCCAACAAAATGTACAGAAACTAAAGGGAAAGCGTTCAAGCCGTGTGAAAGACTGCTGTATGAATGCTGTATTTCCAGTCGGCAACCGCCTTCCTGTTTAAGGTCACATGACCTCTGTCGCTCACATGCTCCTCCTCCTTCTCTGTGCGCTGCGTCGGCCCCGTCTGGCTCCGCCCCACCCCCAGCTATGGGAGAGCAAGCTGATGCAGTCCAAGGCGGTGGAGGGCTTCCATACGGAGGAGCAGGCGGCGCTGCAGGCCACGCAGACCCAGCAGGCCCAGCACACCCAGCAGGTGGCCCAGCCGGCCGCCGCCAAGCACATGCTCCAGCCGCTGCAGCAGCAAGGTCAGCACACCGTGGAGTCAGCCCTACCTGACCCAGTCCACCCACCCCCTCTAATCAGCCTACAGACCTAGCAATGCTAGTCACACCACAGTTTCACCACAAAGGCCTAACTACCGCTAAATGTATGACCTTTGTCTGACCCTGAGTCAGTCCAAAGTCCTTTGTCTCTGACCACGCCCCCCTATTATCGTCCACGCCTCTCCGTTAAGTCCTATCCGGAGCTTCTCAGTCCACAAGCTGTCCTACACCCCCCCCACCCCTCCCACGCTAGCGCACGCTGACCAACCGTCCAGACGAGATTGATGGTTGGTTTCCGTGGCAACGCAGCATCATGACTGAGCGAGGATATGGGAAGTGGGCACGGCAGAGATTGAAACCGGAGAAGCGGTTGTAGAAAGGATTTAATGGGACATTTTTATTAAAGATGTCGGACCTTCATGTTACAGCCTACTCAGTCCTTCCTTCGGTCAACTGATTACTTGTTGTGTGGTATGAGTGCTTAATGAATGAATGAATTAATGCATCAATCATTCATTGTGGTCTTGTCTCCCTCTCTGGCTGCAGCTCCCCAGCAGCAAGTCATTGTTCAGGATCCCAAGATCCTCCAGCATATGAGTGCTACTGGCATGGTGAGTGAAACACCCCTACGGTTTCACATTCATGGTATCACCACATTCATCCGTCCACCTAGTGATGGGCTTACACGCACAGTTGAACATTGTGATATTTATGAGTCATTTGGCATACAATTGGACTCCAGTTAACTTTGTGGACGGTGGAACAGCCACGTCTGTCACTGTTGCGGGTTCCAATCGTATCCTACGGGATGAAATGGGATTAACTTTATTAATCCAAGCTAACACTCTGTCCCTTGCTAGCGTCTCTTTGTGCTTGTCATCTTGTGGAAGAAAGATGCGGTTTGCTCAACGAGATCGGACTAAAGTTTCCCTTAAGAGAGAGATTAAGGTGGACAAACTGTGTGGGTGAGGGGACTTTAAGAAACGATGA
>JAOTIX010000082.1:4625094-4644006 GCA_027123715.1 Gaidropsarus macrophthalmus | reverse complement strand
ACACCACCCCTACCCGCTACACCCCCCCACACACACACACACACACACACATCCATAGCCATTCATGCTTGGACCTCCGGTGGCACAGAGAGACAGCGTGCTATCTTCATGCAGCGGGGAAAGACCTCAGGGAGTCATAATATTCTCTGGTTGTTTCATAATTCCGAGACCATGACGAAAATCCCTGTGGGCGTAAAAATGGTGGCTGTTCCACTTCTGGTCTGCCACCCTTGGCTGCCTCTTGAGATGTAAATGTCCATCCCCATCCTGACTACGGTATGATGGGGTTCCTCTGTATTTCCCTCTAATTGTAATTTGAGACAAAAAACCCAATTTGTGTCAAAAAACCCAAAAGGACCATGAAAGACCACAGCACGTTTGGGTATCGGGGGAGGATATGGTGTGAAAATGCCACAAAAATACCGTTAATACACAAGCCAGTGTTTTGGTTGGCTTGAGAAGGCCGGAGTATACCGAATCAATGCTCTTATCAACAGTCATATGCTGATAAGAATGACAAATTTTGCCTTCATGAAAAGGGCTTTACAATGAAGTCCCATATTGGTTGGCTGCCCTCAAATCCACCCGGGATAAAAAATGCATTACAATCATGTGGTGCTTTTTTTTTTTTAATATTCTGCCGAATTCCTGTTTTACTCAAACAGCCACAGTACACGCCTGTCATCCATCTATTTCCATAAATTGGTCGGGCGAGGGGGGCGTTACGCATTGAAATATGACAACCAATCAAAACGTGCCGTGCGCCTCAGCAAATACTGAATACAGATTGCTGTTCAGGCCGCCTGTCAATCTACTGTATTCCGGCATTTTCCGCAAAATCATTTCTCGTTAACTTCCAAGCCTGCGTTTAGACAAAAATACAGAATCAAACACACTGCATGTTCATCAAAGCGCACACACACACATACACACAGCTTATCAATCAAAGAGCACCACATTTGTTTTCAAGGTGGACTAAAACCTGCAGCGGGCTCGGCTATTGGCTATACCTCGAGGGGCTTTGGGGGGACGCCAGCTGATTCAGCCACCAGGTACGCGCCCGGCGCTGTGGAGCAGCTGTGGCCCAGCTCCCTCACCTGTCGGGTACAGTTACGGAACAGCACTGCCTCCCCCCCCCGTGCATGTTGCCTGGTTACCCTGTGAAGGGGGTCCCTAGGGAGCCCTTGCTGCTTCCTGCTCCGATGTTGAGATGAAGACATCCGTGGTGGAAAGGAGAGGATGAGTATCTAGAGTGCTTGGGGTATCATGCGATGTTTCCCACTCTTTTTGGCCGTGACCCCCTTCTTGAGGTCAGCAGAATTATTCAGTGAACTTCCACTTAACATTTGTACGCATTTGCTCTCCAGCACACATTGTCTGAATACAATCGCCCATAATGTCCATGTGCCCGTGAAGTGGTGAGAAGTTTGCCGGTGGCTACGAATTAATAGACGTTTTTTGTTGGTTTCACCCCAACACTACTTTCACATTTAAATGTATCGTCAAGTATCTTCAGCTTATCAGCCAGCATTCTCCAACGATGCCATATGCTAAGTGAGGTCCCTAAGAAAAGTTTAGGAAGCAGAGAGAGAGAGAGAGAGGAAACGGGTGAGCAAAAGGGGTGATAGAAGGCCACCGGATAGAGGTCAGAGGGCACGCCGGCCTGTGGTAAAACAGAGCCAGTATTATGCTACGTTATTTCATAATGTAAGGGTCGTGCAGTCTATCAGGCATGCCCTGTGCGGTTGTGAGCACGCACGGAGTGAGTGCCATCGTATGCATACGATGTGGCCCAGACCCCATTTTACCTCCCGGGTCTGGCTGAAAAGTAAGCTAGGAAAAGGAAATGGAAATCTGAGTTGCGGTATGACACTGAATAATGCATGTTTTCCCCCCCCACCCCCAAAAAAAAATAAAAACAAGAATAGAGGTTGCACATTCAGGTACATCAAAAGATCTACTAGAGTAGATTGTTTGCGCCATGCCTTTTCCTCACCCCCAAAACTCGTTCTCTCGCATCGCTATTCGTTATTAGCGTAGCACTTTAGCTTGTTAGCTCGGGGGGCTACACCCTAATGTCACACTGCGATTAGACTGCGGTTCTGCAAGGTTGTGGCACAGCACCTTTCATCTGTTGTTATCTCGCCCTGTGTCGTATTACCGACACCGGAATCCGTGTTTAACCTTCACGCCGGGAAAAAAAAACACCAGAGACGCGATAAAACCCGGTGGCGAACATCAACGACGGCCACTTGGGCTCCCTGCTTGCCTTCGACACGTCGGACCTTCGTGCCGCGGTCGCGCTTAAATCCTGAACGATGATACCTGCCACCGTCTCTCCGCTATCAGCGGCCGTCATCGGGGGGAACAGGAGATTAACGGCTGCGTGCCGCCCGTCTCCCGGCGTCCTCCTCAAGGTCAACGCCGTGTTTGGGAGGCGGGACGACGCAGCCCGCAACCGAGGGGCGATCGGGAGGAAGTGGCCCCTGACGTGGTCGCTTTCGCTGACCGTCGCGCCGCTGCCGGCAGGCAGTGTGACGGAGAGGATTGTGTGAATAAAAAAAATGTCCGACGGCGTTTCGTTGAGGGATTTCAATTCGCTCAACACTCTGTTTGCCTCCTCCACAACAATATTTCCCAGAGTGACGAAGCAATTTGTGTCGATTATAAAATGAGCGATTTCCTCCCCAGATTGGGGAGAAAACATTGTGTCGCTGCAGTGGTGCCGAGGAAATGTGGCTTCCTTCATTAGCCCCGAATGCAATTTGTGTTGAGCCCACTGTTCAAGTATTAAGTTATCAAAGTGAGCGTATAGGAACCATAGCGGCCTCGGCTGATGGCTAGATGTCCTTGAGATTGTGTGTGTGTTTGTGTGTGTGTGTGTGCGAGTGTGTTAATGATTGAAACCCCACCTTTGTTAGGGCTGCCATCTAGTGGCCGACATTACAGCTTCTGATTTACCATTATGCACGTAGGCTATAGCAATGTACATTTGTTTATCTGGAAAATGAGCTACTGGTAATAAACTCCTCCATATTGAATTGGTCCATAAGGACAAAATATTGAAATCATGTCAAACATTTTGTACATTAGTATTTTACAGTTTTTACAGAGGTTATGAGGCAAAAATATACATGCATTTTAGTGTGTGTGTATACATGCGTGTGTGTGTATTTGTGCACATGAATGTGCATCTGTGTTCATGTGTACATGCGGGTGCTTGTGTGTTTATGTACGTGTGGGTGTGTGTGTGTGTGTGTGTATGTGTGTGAGAGTCAGTCCATGTGCACGGTAGCGTGCACGCGTGTGTTTTCTACAGCAGGAAGCTGCAGGCCACTGACCCAGTTCACTGTGTTACCATCTATCATTCACTCCCCCTGAGCAGCCACAAGGCCCACGTTCTCCCCCACCACCCGCCTCCCCCCTCCTCCCCCTCCTCCCCCCATTAATTACCTGTGAATCAGTGGGATATGAATCATTTCCGACAGTGAGGAGCCGAGTCTAGAAACAAACTCCACAACACTCGTACACACACACACACACACAGGCATGCACACATGCATGCTCACACAGATGCACATGACCAAAACACCCGTACATGCACGCATACACACATGCACACACACACACACATGCACACACTTCCATGTTTTGTTGCAACTTTTGAGGTGTGCATGTATTGTTTGCATCCTACTGGCTCGTGAGCGATGTGAGAACCAAAATACTTTATGCAGAGTAGAGTCAGAGTAGAAGAGTCCGAATTCACAAAGAAAATCATACATGAACACATGAAAACCGTCCATAAAAAGTACTTTGCACAAGTACAAAAGATGCATCTCTGAGTGGAGACATCGGAGTGTGTCGGTCGATACGGTATTAGCACACAATATGGTATGATCCACCACAAGTACCGGTCGGGCTGGATCATTGTTTATTTGCCTACCCAGCCTTTCATAACTTAGGATGGGACAGCTCAATAGCAATTGATGCATTTACCCACCAGCTCATTACACAATAAATGTATTTCCTGCAGTCACAAGCCAACAGCTGAATCTGATAATCACCGTGCTGGATGTGTCTCGCTCTCTGCTAGCCCTCATCAATTTCTCTCTCTCTCGCCCTCTCCTTCTCTCCATCTCGCTATCTCTCACCATCTCTCTCTCTCTCGCTTCATCTCTCCAGCTCTCTGTATCGCTCACCATCTCTCTATCTGTCCATGTCTCTATTTCTCACCATTTCTTTCTCTCCAGATCTCTCTCTCTCCATCTCCCACTCTCTCTCTCTCTCTCTCTCTCTTTCTGTCCTCTAAAAGACAAAATGTTTTTGCTTGAATGCTTGCTAGAGAAAGAAAGTAAGAAACTATACATGCAGGCCTTTATCATAGTCACAACACCTGGGCTGATATATATCCAGTTGACTATTTGGAACAACCGTAGTCCAAACTTATTTTTGTTTTCAACATATCACATAAAACCTACAGTAGCATTGTTCATCATATTCCATCGCAAACTCAGCGCAAAGTCACATTTTTTCCCGGGCGCTTCAATTTGTTTCCCATAATCCTTTGCTTCGGTATTAATAATGACATCCTGCCCCCATTGTATCTGAGCACTGCCCCGACGGCTTATTCCAGCCCTTTGTACTGGTGCTCTGTGATAGAACTCAGTTTGGAGAAAGTCAATACATGAGCCCCGGCAAGTTTTAACACCAAGGAGAAAAAGATGGAGCAATATGAACTATATTTACCCAAGAGGGGCACGGATCAAGTGAGAACTTGGCAGAGAAGCGAACGGACAATGGCTCCCAGTTACATAAGCAATGAGCCATTCATCGCTGGCTTTCTGCTAACGAACAGGCAAAGAGAGGAAGGAATCCTTTGTGGGGGAGTGGCCTTGGCTGACCTCTGCCACGGCCCAAGACGCAAGCACAAGAGAGGAGAGAACGCTTACTCCGAGTTGGTTACGGATAAACTCAATGATGCAGCACAATCAACTAGCAAACTTTCTAAAAAAAAACACTTGTCTTTGCTTAGATTTTTCAGCGATGGGGGAACAATAGTGAGACTTTTCCATAATAGGCCCTTTTCACGTCAGAAAAAACATGTGCGCCTAACAGGTAGTTTGGGGTCTGTTTGATAATGGTATGGCAGTGATTTCAGTGTTTACATTTTTTGGCCGATTTCAAGGAGTTTATTTTTATTCAATAGTTTATAATATTTTCTTAATTGAAAAAAAGTATGTAAAAGATATATTCACTTGTGTTTGCTTACGGCATGCACAATGTGTTGGCGACCATGACCTCGCATCTGGAGGCCGAAGTCTTGTGGACACCTGAGCATCAGAATGAATCATTGCGTTCTTTGTTGCCATGTTTACAAGAGATCTTTCCCACTGCGATATACAAGCCAACAAACACATGCATCTAATGAATACAAAAACATTGGGAGGAAGATACAGACAACAAAACTGATTTTTAAATACTTTCTAGAGCCACTTTACGTATTTCAAGATAGCCTTCTCTGGTTGTCATTTATTTAGTTGTCACATTACTCACAAGGCAAACAAAGTGTGTGTGTTGGTGTTTGTGTGTGTGTTTGGCCTTACATGCATGTGTGTGTGTGCATGTGTGGATGTTCAAAAAGAGGGTCAATGTTAATGTCATCTAAACTTGGCTAATTTGCAACTTCTCTGTTGAGAAACGCTGTGGCCATTTCTTATTTTGTCTACAATAAAGTCCCTCCATAATGACATCATTTCACAATCAATAATGGCCCAAGAAAAATATAGGTTAAAAAAATATTAATATTAATATATTTATATAATAATTAATAACAACAACAACAACAACAACAACAACAATAATAATAATAATAATAATAATAATAATAATAATAATAATAATACAAACAATATTAGGCCTACTACTTGGATCATAAGTAACATCCCAATGCTCTTTTGAGTCCAAAATGGAGACTGTCATTGCTATATGACACAATGTATAATAGTTATTCATCGAGAAAACCCACTTAATGATCAAATTTCACCAACAGTATGTTACTTTAAACTTTCACTTGTTCTGTGAAAAGAGTCCATAAGACTCTAAAACACTAAAGAATAAGCTCAACCCCATGCCATTTAATCAAACGGGGTTTATATTGCTTGAAATGAATTGTCAACTAAATATAGGTTAGATTAGTAATATATCCTTCTATTATAGTGTATTCTGTTCTGTTCTAGTATATACTGTTCTATGCGATGTCAACGCTACTGTATGCCCCGTGGTGCGCATGCGCAGTTTCTGGCTAAGGAAGAAAGAAAATGTCGCTCTCGACGTAAGTCCGTCCGACGAGGCCCTACTTGCGTTTCAATGTCGTTTACATGTGTACTTTATTTTTTCTATATGTACTATGGTCTTGTATGCGACCCATAAGTGTATTGCAAACGGAAATATATACGTTGTCCTGTGAGCTAACGGAAAACCACCATCTGTGTCACGCGCGTGCTAACGCCGCTAGTAAACACACGGCGAATGTAGCATGCTAGCATGGCAGTTATCCTTTAAGGCTTTTCAACTTAATATATGGGGCGATCAAACGGGCATCTTACCTAACAATGATTGCATTAACTTTCATCGTCGTCGATCTGCAGCGCATGTGTGGGTGTTTTTCACAAACTGAAGGAGGGAAACAAAACGGCTTAGCTAGGCCGCATAACCAGTAAGATATTACTACATGCCATCTTCTGGAGGTGAAGCTCAACCTTATTTTTGTATTGGCTTCCTACAGCTTTTTACCCGCGCCGACCCAGCTGTCCCAGGACCAGTTGGAGGCAGAAGAGAGACTCCGGGCCCAGAAGTCGTACTCTAACGCCGTGGTATCCTCTCGCAATGAACCCCCTCCGTACGAGCATCGAAAGGGCTGGGTGCCTCGTGCACTCGAGGTAAACATAACATAACGTCATGGACTAGAAGTTGCCATTGTGGACAACATAGCTAGGATTAATGCACATTTGTGTGTAAACCAGTGCTTGGCATATCCTTGTTTAATTGTGGACGTTCGTTTAGCTTTGTGTCAATATATTTTCTTACACTCACGTACCATCTTGCCTGCTGCCATCTGTGTTTGTTTGCTAGGACTTTGGAGATGGGGGTGCTTTTCCCGAGATCCACGTGGCCCAGTTTCCCCTGGAGATGGGCAGGAAGAAGAAGACGTCCAATGCGCTTGCGGTGCAGGTGGACGCCGAAGGGAAGATCAAATACGATGCCATCGCCAGACAAGGACAGGGAAAGGATAAGGTAAGCCTTTGCATGAAGAGTGTGATAATATACAATATCAGATTTAGTACTGTGAATAATACTATGAATATTTCTTTGCAATATTGCCATTCGTGTCTTGGTGGTCTCATCAGTGGTTAATGGCTTGCCTTTGCTCCCCGACCTGTGTAGGTGGTCTTCAGCAAATACACAGACCTGCTCCCCAAGGAGGTCCTGAACGATGACGCCCCGGAGCTCCAGAGGCCCGACGCAGAGGCGGTCAAGGAGGTAAGCTCTTGAGTTGTTGGTGGATGTTTGTGGCTTCTGGTCCTGACTGAATGAAGATTGAGGTAACCAATTTAACCGTGGCTACTAGTCTTGGCTACATCTCTTCACTCAACGGTAACAGTAATCCATTCAGATTCCTTAACCGTAGTGTTGTTTATGTGTGTATTTTCTCCAGCTGACGGACAAGACGCGTGCAGCCCTGGACAAGCAGGTGTCCCAGAAGATTGCCGCAGCCATGCCTGTGAGGGCCGCAGACAAACAGGCTCCTGCCCAGTACATCAGGTACATCCCAATGCACCACACCCATCGATCCAGGCATTGGCATACAGCATGGGCACTGTGGCAGGCTCAGGCTTTTCAAGGACCTACCACACTCTGTGTGACCATGAATTTGAAATACTGTATATCTGTTGTTATAAATATAAATGTTTATTTTTGCTTTTAAAGCTTGAGGTAGACTTTATGGACTCTACCCCATAAAAATCCACCCATAACCTAGAGAATGCTTAATTTTGTCCCAAAAAACTGATGCTAATATAAATGGTTATAATTGTGTATCTTGTATCAAAAGGTTATATCTGTTTAAAACCTTTTTGGTGGCGTTTCCCTTGCCTACAGATACACCCCCTCTCAGCAAGGAGTGGCCTTCAACTCGGGGGCCAAGCAGAGGGTCATCCGCATGGTGGAGATGCAGAAGGACCCAATGGAGCCCCCCAGATTCAAGTACGTACTCGGCTCCCATTGAATATCAAAGACTGTCTGTTTGACTCTAGGATGAAAACAGAGCATACTTGGAGGTTGTAACCAAGTTTTAATTGAAGTGATTCTTTGTGTCTTCCAGGATCAATAAGAAGATTCCCAGGGGTCCCCCCTCTCCTCCGGCCCCTGTTCTGCATTCCCCAAGCAGGAAGGTACTATTCACAATCCCCACTATTTATCTTTTTTGTAAAGTGCTGCCAGTTGGCTAGTATACACTTAGGTCAAGGCATTGTCGTTTTAGTTTTTTCTATACTGTGTTATGACCCCACATTCTTGCTGATCAAACTCAACGCCATTGCTCGAAAATGTGACGTCATGCCATGTTTGGTGACCTACTCCATCCCTCTCTCTAGATGACTGTCAAGGAGCAGCAGGAGTGGAAGATTCCTCCCTGCATCTCCAACTGGAAGAACGCAAAGGTACCGTCACATTGGCGTTCCCAAAATGGCCGCCCGACTCTCAAACCTGTCCTGTGTGTGTATGTATATTCATATAGGAGTGTTAAACGTGTGCTTTTTGTTTTGTGTTTTGTCTCTCAGGGGTACACCATTCCTCTGGATAAGCGTCTGGCTGCTGACGGCCGGGGCCTGCAGACGGTTCACATCAACGAGAACTTTGCCAAGCTCGCCGAAGCGCTGTACATCGCTGACAGAAAGGTCACTGGATTTAGTATTCTCTGCGCTTGTCGCCGTTGCTCTGAAACACGATTTGCATGCTGGACAACATTTGTCTTCAGCCCGTTGTCGTTGGCTAATTGGACAAGATGGAGGTTCGCTGGAGCAGTGCTGACCCAATGTGGTGCATGTTCCCCTCCATAGGCCAGGGAGGCGGTGGAGATGCGTGCCCAGGTGGAGAAGAAGATGGCGCAGAAAGAGAAGGAGAAGAAGGAGGAGAAGCTCAGGGAGCTGGCCCAGATGGCCCGAGACCGCAGGGCTGGGATCAAAGGTCACGGCGACAAAGGTCAGTTTCGAGGTCGTGCGTGTGTTTCACCGTTGGCATGAACGAAAAAAAAAGTTGTTATTGTCGCAGGCCATAACATTAGATCACGTAAACAAAGTCATTCTGGGTGAATCGACGCTGAAATGAGGGCAGAAATGCCTATTGGACAGTTTAAAAAGCACTTGGATTAATTTGAATCCTGCTGTGGTGTAATGACCTCTCCACAGAATTTAATGTTCATACCCGAAAAACCCAACAACCATCTGCTGTCTTTTATTTTTTTTCTCCCTTTGTCGGTGCCAACCACCGAATTGTTTTCCCTCCGTTTAGTTATAACTGCTTTTTTCTGCCTCCTCTGTCTGTGTTGATGTTGATGTTCATCTGTTCTGCCCTATTTGACCTCTGATCCCAATCGCTCGCCTCCTCAGTCGCTCCCCTGTTGTTTTGCATTCTTCCCCATCTCACCCCTCCCGACCCTTGCTGTTTCCTCTCGCTTCCTCTCTCTGGCTCCATCATAAACCCTGTCCTCCTCTTCCTCCCTCTCCGCAGGGGGTGAGGACTCTGAGGCCAGGGAGCGCGACGAGATCCGCCACGACAGACGGAAGGACAGGCAGCACGACAGGAACATCTCCCGCGCCGCCCCCGATAAGAGGTACCCTGTCTCTCAAAAACGATTCCCGGGGCGGGCAGGATGTAGCCGAGCGGTCCCAGCGGGGGGGGGAGGGGGAGCACTGTAGCCGGTGCAAAAAACGTCTCACCTGCTATGATCCCCGGGCCTGAACATGGCTGCTCGGTGTCATTTAGTGTGGCGCGTGCTTTTCACGGCACTGTGGTTAGGAATGCACAAAAAAACGGAATCGTACACACGATAAACAATTCGTTGAGCTGCTTTTTGGGTGTTTTCCTTTGCGATGGCAGCCACTAATTGACCCAAAATTCAGTTTATACGTGTCGTCAACAGACGAAACATTCAAACATTGTTTGGCGAGAACGCTGCGTTCGGGGCTTTTCAAACGTGCCTCACCGAGTTGAATTGGGTTATAATCTGTCTTTGACGGGGTACTTTTGTAAATCGCAGGTTTTTATAGATATTGACCAAAGAAAGGCTCGTAAGAGAGGACAGCTGCAGCACGAGAACGTCTTG
This sequence comes from Gaidropsarus macrophthalmus, assembly GCA_027123715.1. Lineage (NCBI taxonomy): Eukaryota > Metazoa > Chordata > Actinopteri > Gadiformes > Gaidropsaridae > Gaidropsarus > Gaidropsarus macrophthalmus. Next base: position 4,633,625 of record JAOTIX010000082.1, on the reverse strand, counting down.
ACTCATACCGTCTTTAGTACGGCAATCGCGTCTTTAGTACTCCACGTGTCTAGATTAAGCTGCTAATGTACACAGCGTCGCCCATACGACAAAGGCTATTGACTATTTAATGATGTTTCTGGTTCCAAGGGTTTGCCTTAGCACCTGCAACATCATACAACACGTATAACATATAACATCTCCGAGACAAAGGACTCACTAAAAGGATTGTTTGGTGGCCATATTAGCGTGATGAGCACTCGTTGACTCTAGCGCGCGTTCTTAGACATGCACCCACATCAGGGTCTGAGCGTGATGGTGGAGGATGAATGTCATCCCAATGACAATTCCCGCTGTCTTCCGGCTGGCGTCAACCCCCATTCTCCCGCCTCCTTCTTCTGCACAACTCCGGAACGCCGGCGCTCTTCCCCGACGCAATTACACCAGATCGTTATCACGCTTTGATGCCGCCGTGGGGCAAACTGTGCCCCGCGCTTTCCAAGGGGTTTGTGGACTTGTAAATGGAATTGAAACGGCTTGCATCTGCCGGCAGTTATGTATTTTTCCGCCCCTCAACCGCCCCGCTGGGAACAATCCCATCTAATCTAATCTGCTGCATCCTTTTCCGTGTGGTTACAATAAAGGGGGCATTAACTGCCGAAGTTACCGTCTCCTCTGTGTCGTTGCGATTCGTCGTGTATTTGTCGGTGTGGGCTTTTTAAACGTGTGTGTGTGTGTGTGTTTTGTTTTCATGTGTATTGTGTTGTGTCTTGCAGGTCCAAGCTGCAGAGGGACCAGGACCGCGACGTCAGTGAGCTCATCGCGCTGGGCGTGCCCAACCCCCGCACCTCCAGCGAGGCCCAGTACGACCAGAGACTGTTCAACCGCAACCGGGTGAGTAGGGGCTCCCCCTGCAGGCCACCTGAAGACCTGTTTCCACCTGAACGTGTAGCAATAGTGTTTGGAACGCAATAGGCTTTCACGTCTCTGTGAGACACATCCATTTTTGTTCTTACCGTGCAAGGCGATAAAATGCGTCTTTTTTGGGTCACGTTGCGATGACTATGAACCTGATTCCGTTCTCCCATACTTTAGGGACGTCCCACTCCTAAAGACGGTAACATCTGGCGTTTTCACCTTCGTGTCCAGCAATTGCTTCAGTCTAGCTTTTATCTTCCCAATGTTGAGCGTGATATGGAGTTTCGTTCGTGCAGATCGTTTGCATGGTTACCATAGCTCCTCAACAGTGTACTGTTTTGGGTTTACAACATGCAAAGAGAAGAACGTAATGTGAGGGGTAGGTTTACTTTAGGCATGCAAATGGGCTGAGAATGGACTGTTTTACACACAGAAAGTCTTAGTATTTGGATCGTATTTGGATTGGATCACCAGATTCTCTGTCCTGTTTCCCCCCCTGTGGGATGGCCCTCTGGGATACATCTTGACGTCTTATAATCCCTACCATCTCAGGGTATGGACAGTGGCTTTGCGGGCGGTGAGGATGAGACGTACAACGTTTACGACCAGCCCTTCCGCAATGGCCAAAACATGGCACAGAACATCTACCGGCCCAGCAAGAACATCGACAAGGACGCCTACGCGGACGACTTTGAGAACCTCACCAAAAACAACAGGTACATACGAACCATTCTGTGGGTCCTGCATTTAAAACCTTTAAAAGTGCTTTTTTTTCACGGATTACTGCATCCATCCTCATTCAACTCATGGACATTTTAGTAATTTTCTTCCGACAGATTTCCTATTTAAATAAGATAAACATAATTTTCTGAGGGTTAGGAAGGGCAGAACGGTAATTGGTAAAGAGATGCAAAATTTAAGTGAAAGCCTCAACAATAAACAAGAAATATATCTTCCTAACTAATCCTTTGGCCCAAATAGGGCTGCTCATCTGAGGCTTACTTATCCGTTTTATTATGGAGGTGTTGAGGTCGGTTCATGGTGTCCCGGCGGGCCCCGGTGTCCTTGGTCTCACACTGCTATCCTCTGCTAACGGAGCGTAGCGCTGCCATTATGTCTGCCCTTCAGCAACGTCTGCTCAGTTTGTTAGCATTGGGTTTGTTAGCATTGGGTTTGCTAGCAAAACAAGACAAGACACATGCATTCAAACTCACCCAACCACCCCTCTCCTCCCCCAGATTTGTGCCCGACAAGGAGTTCACTGGGGCGGACCACTCCCAGCGACGGGAGGCCCCGGTTCAGTTTGAGGAGGATCCCTTCGGTCTGGACAAGTTCTTGGAGGAAGCCAAGCAGCACGGGGGCTCCAAGAGGCCCTCCACCAGCGGGCGCTCCAAGGACGACTACCACGACAAGAAGCGCCGGAAGGAGTGAGCGCCCGTGCCGGCGTCTGGCTGCTTCGTCTAGCGGCGGCTGAGGCTACGCCACGGGTCCTGGAGGTCTCGGGTAGGACGGGAACGGTTCTTCTACACGCTTTGGAGACCACGCCAGCTCTACCTGGAACGGCCTGCTTGTTGGTTCTTTTTGTTTTGTTCGCGGTTCTTCCGTTTTTTGAAGGAACCCCAAACAAAATGTAAAAGAAACAAACAGAGCCGAAATGTCGTTCATTTTAAAATCGCATTTTTCTTTCTCCCTGTTTGTAGTTTTTGGTGGTATCTTTTACCCCCCCCCGGCGAGTTGCGTTTGGTTGCTAGGCGATTAATGTGAGTTGACTGTGTGGTTGTCGGCTGTGTACCAGAGCTGTCTCTGCATCTCACTGCCTCACTCGTTCCGTTTGTGAGCTGCAACCAATAGCGACTCAAAGGCGTGCTTATATTTGGACCATTGGTCTCCAGCTATTTGCAATTTAATCTTGTCCTTTTTATTTTTAGTATCGAACCAGCCCCTACCAGAAGCCAACAGGGATTGTTAATATTGACCTTTTTTCTTCTATTTTGTCCTCAACCGATTGCAAATATAGCAATATTTGGGATTACTGTTTTTTATTTAAGCCATGAGTGTATGTGTGAACACATTTAGCAGCCATCCTTATACCTGCCATATAGGTGTAAAGCATTCCTGTAAATCTAGCATAGTGTCCCATGAGCTACAAAGTGTACGCAAGATACAACCTCAGTTAACGCTTGGTTTTAAGAAAAACCCATCTCTATATTTCTTGTACAGTAAAATAAAATTCCTAATTCAGGGAAAATGGTCTTTCTTTTGTGTTCTCTGTCCCAATACACTTGTGATAAATAAAACTGTAGTTGAACTATTTTGTTTCCTTTGTTCGGATCTGCTGCAGGGCGCTTTAAATGATTTCATCTCCCTCTGAGGTGATGGCTGGTCCTGCTATGTTGTCCATTAGCTGTGGAATTAAACATTTCCCTGCCGCATTACAGCAGACAAACTAATGCATTCCATGCACACAGAGGTTTAAAGATCGAAAGATTATTCTCACAGAAGCAATCACTTCGAAAAAGCACGAACGGAAACCGTTTATGCTGCAGCTAAAATGAAACAAATTCCATTAATTGCAATGCATTCATTCCTGGAATGGACTAATCAAGGCATTACATCTTCAGACGAATGAGCATAACACCCACCGACAATGTTAAACTCCACACTGAATTAGTTATTCAACCGTTTGTTAATCATTCACTCCATAGTCTACTCCTATCCCCGTGCCTGCAGGTTTTCCAGCAACATAAAGGAAACAGCCGTGAGGAATGTAAAGGCAAAGAACAAATATTGACGCGTACGACCCAATATATGGACCGGTGGCCCCATTTGGAACGTAAATGTCTCACTTTACGATTCCTGCTTTGAACCTCGCTAACCAAGAGTGCATTTCCACAGGTCACTAGGCTTGTTTACCACACAACAAATGGCAGTTAACGGAAGTTATCTTTAGTCGATGGTCTGAAAGCCTTTACAGACCACGTCAATCTGAATAATTAAAACATACACACTACCATTATCCTTAATTTGTTCCTCTTAATATTATGGTCCCCTTTTCTCTGAAGTAGATATAAACACGCATTGTGAATGGCCTCTGTTGTCCACAAAACCGTTAAAGGATTATTTTTGGGTTCAACTGTGTTGAAATCTGGTCCCACCGCGTAGGCCTGTGTTCCCCCCCCTCTGGTTCAAACGGTGTACGCTCAGCAGGAACGTGCTGTCACCAGGCGGCTCTAGATTACAGGAACGGTTGGAGCCCTGGGAACGTCTGCATGTTCTATCGCGTGACCACAGTGCACAGATAGGGTCCTATCCTCGCTTCCTCACGTCGTCGTGGCGACGCCGCTGAAGTACGCTGGTTCGTTTTCATGCGCCGTCCGCAGAGGAAGACGAATGGCTCCACCATTCATGAAGGTAAATGGGAAAATTGCTTCTACGGCGTTTGCCGGCTGTTTTGACACGAACTGCAAAAGCGCAGTGGCTCGCAGTGATGGGATGTTCGCGTTGGCGAAAACAATCCCAGGGAAACAAGCAGAGAAATAATCAACGTTATTGAGTTGTTGGCATATCTGTACAATCTATCCACTCCACTGAGGACAGTGTGGTCTGTTGTCTGATAAAGTGGTACGTTTCCTCTGTGCTATTGATCACGGGACGGTGAACCAATGGGGGGTGGTGGTGATGGATGTGGCAGCAGACACAGTCCGGTCAGAAATGTCTCGGCCATCAACAGATGCTATCATCTCGCACGCTTTCAGATCTGCTTCGCCTCGGCTGGAGCGATGAGGGCCCTGTTGCCGTGGGCATATTACAGTGTTGGATGGGTTTTTGGTTCAGTCTCCAGAAAGAAATGGCCTAGGCTTAGCGTTGATGTGGCCATTTTTCTTTTTATAACAGAATCCTAGCTTGCAGGTGTACCATTTTTATTTATCATATTGTTGAATTTCTCCTGAAAATGTGTTCATTTTTTTTTCCTCCCCAAAAAATGTACCATATTTTAGTAAAGCTTATTTTTGAGTTATATAATATAACGCCTGGGGAATAATAAGTGAATTGAGTATTTACCTCGATCGCAATTTCCCAACTGGGGTTAAAGTACAATAATATTTAGTGATTTACTATCATTAATCAAATGTAAGGTAAGAAGGAGCTACTCCCACACTCGCTCCTCTCGTTACCTGATCATTTGGAAGATGCGGCTTAGTAGTGAAAACATACCGGCCACAAAACAGCAGGCAAATCGGTTGATCCTGAGAACACCAGGCAGCTTCAGCGGAATTTGATCGTACTACCTCCATTCCTCCCATGCAAAGTGTATTCAATGTTTTATGTACAGTATAAGTAACCTCACAGTTACCAGTACATCCACCTTCTCTGCTGGTTGTTGCCCTTTGACACCCATCTGATTGTCAAAACTCGTCTCTTTGTTTTGTACGTATTTGAATATACCCACAGAGGGTTCATCAAGGTGATGTGTCATCAGTGACCGTGTCTCAACAGAAACCGTCATCGTCATCGTCATGGGCATCGTCTTCACCACCACTATCTCTCCCCCCCCCTTTCCTCTCATTAGGGTCCTCATCACTCTCATCATGTATTCAGTAAGACCCACAGTGCACCTGTCATTACCCCCCAGCCCACTGCGGCCGCACTCAGGCGGCGGACAGCAGACGAGGCGGACAGCAGACGAGGCGTACGCGACGCCCCCTTCCCCCACCAACCACGGCCCATCATTCTGTCCGTCTGCGGCGCGGAGGCGTGTGGAGCCGTGGCCCACGCCTGACAACCGGGGGGGGGGGGCATCAGGACTCACACACACACACACACGGACACACACACACATGTCAGCGTCCCCCTCCGAGGATAATCCATTACAGAGTGCGGGGTGGTGTGGGTTTAGACAGGCGAAACCATCTCTAATGGTTGTGTCAGTCAGGGCCGGCGCGCAGAAACATATCGCCCTGGCGACGCCTCTCCGCGGCGGGCCCGCCATTCCTGGAGGACCACCACCGCCCCCTGACGACGGAGATGGCGGACCCCCCCCTGACGACGGAGAAGGCGACCCCCCCTGACGACGGAGACGGCTGCCCCCCCTGATGACAGAGTCAGCGGCCCCCCTGACAACGGAGACTGTGGCCCCCTGACGACGGAGACTGCAGCCCCCTGACGACGGAGACGGCGGCCCCCTGACGACGCAGATGGATGACCCTTGACGACGCCTCGCTGGACATGACAGTAGGAAGACACACGGGCCCCAAAAAGAATCCTATGTACGATTCCCCATTGATCAGTCCGTCTGTAAGCCTACTTGATTGAGCAGGCTTAAGCCCTACCCACTTGTGAGTCACTTTGGATAAAAGCTGTCTGCGAGATGATTAAATGGTAAAACAAACTTCCAAATACCCTAGACTCATATATATTCACATCGATGTTTCTATAAGCGACAAAAGCCTTCTGCATTCTTCTTCATTCCATTCCCCTTCTCATGAATTTGTCCTTGATATTAAACGTGAAAATGGCACTCTGTGATTGGTGCAGCCATAATTTGTCTTTGCCATGTGTTTACTTCCAACATTATTCATCTCTCGGCGTGGCCAAATTGAGAGATGCATCATTTGTAAACCCCTCACATCAATTCACGCCTGGAATCCTAAAAGCCACCGACATGGCCATTCATACTCATTCGCACAGTTACTTGTGCGCCATTTGCCTCGCCATTCGTTATCTCAAACCTTCGGTGGTTGGAGGAGGCTAGTGAAGTATGAAAAATGACTCACCGGCCCAGATTTCCTCGTCGGCAGAGCCGGCTCCTAATAGGCTGTCCGGCAGATAGGGGGGAGAGATTGATTCTACTGATGATTGCATTAGATAACATGGAAGCGGGGGAATTGAAACCGAGAGCGGGAATCCATCTTGTGTGAATAGGAAATCATGAGTTAATTTGAATGAAAATGTCTGTAAATGGCAGACACTTCGGCACACGAGGTTGGCAGGGTTGTGTGAATTGTAATTATGGTTTGTTTGTGTTGTTTTGCATTGATAATATAGTGGATGTGCATCTGATTGGATGCACTGATTGGATATCTGAGTTCTTGTGTTTTGGTTGAGTAACATTACAACACAATAAACCACTGGGCCTGGCCCATTTACGTATTTGTTTAGTGTGGTAAATAGGCTATGACTCTAATGGAAATGTTTGAGTGTGTTTGTGATGAAATGAAAGCTGAACAAATGCACAAATTACACTTTCAATGTGGTTTGAATATACTTGATACATCGACATATTGAATCACTTTCACTTTATTTCATCTACTTATTACAATTCCTTACTTTGTGTATGTGAGCCTACAATAGGATATTGACTCAATATGTTAAATGTGCAATTTTCACATTCTCATTTGATGAATTTATCTTTTTTTAATCTTTTGGTTGTAAAGAATTAAATATTTGTTGTAATATACGGTACTTTTGTGTTTAATACATTTTCTGATGTCCATTTCTAGAGAGCAATTGTGACAAAAAACCAGTACATTGAAAGCGGTCAGTAATCTGAACATTTGAATGTTTGTTTTGGTAGTACTATTACTGTCTCCATCCACTAATGTCCCAATCCGCGTCGTCCTTGTGCCAGTACCAACCAGTTACTTTCTGTTCTTTTTTACCTCCGTTCGGATCATGTTACCATTAGATACTTATCTCCTACTCTGCTCGTAAGACAGTTACAAGCTTGTCTGCCTTATCACACTTCAGCAAGGGCTTCCGTCTTTACCGTCATCCTCACTGATAACCAATGTAAGGCTTGTACTGTGACCACATTGGTCAATTAAATTAAAAAGAAAATATGCACATCAAAATACACATGACAGAAATATACTGAAAAATGAAATGACAATTTAAGAGCACTATCATGTTAGTTCTGATGCAATGGTGTTTTACAAATGTGTGGCTCAACAGTGCCCTCCAGCAGGTGGATATGAGAAGTGCATCCCGTGCAAATTCAAATGTCAGTCCATTTGAATCATTTGACAGTGTTGGTTTTACATGGTTGTCTTGTACATTTAGATACGACAAATTGCATCAGTGGCATTTGAAATCAAATGTAGGCCACACATAACGTTTTGTATGTAGGTCTATTTTGCTACATATTAAAGATAGTTCATTATCTATTGATAACACTACAATGACGTCAGATAGGCGACTGGGCGTTGCGGTCTCTAAATACACAGAAATATTTACAACTTCATTAGCAAATAAACAACACTGTTAAGATAAAACATGTAACTTAAAGCGATCAGAAACCATGGTACTGTTCTGATGTCGTTGACATCAGAACAGTAGCATGTGTCAAACATTGGCTTTTGTCTGTTTTATGTTTTCTAAAGTCACATAAACAAATAAAACACTATCAGATGAAGCCATGGTAACTTGCTGCTCAAACTGCAGTTTCCATCATTTGTTATGACAGAGCAGAGTACACGGTCATTTTCCAAATGCCATTCAGGTGAGATATTCATTGGAGAAAAAAAATCGTTATCGTTGATTACTCTGCCAATAACCCATGGGTTATTATAGGTCATTTCCAAAGGTTGTCTCGGGGAAACAAACACACACGCACGCACGCTATATATTGATATATA
>JAOTIX010000082.1:4590288-4603017 GCA_027123715.1 Gaidropsarus macrophthalmus | reverse complement strand
TGTGGTTAGTATTTTTCCAAAAGTTGTCTTCTATGAACTTCTGGGGACCAGAGTCCCATTAGGACGGGGCCCCTCTTGGTGAAGTGTCCCCATCGGGGCGGGGGAGGGGGGCAGTCAACCGGGCTGCAGCAATGCATTCTGGGAGATCTATCTTGCTGTTGGTGGGGGGGGGGGTTAGCTTCCTGTCCTTCGCGACCCTGATGCATCGTTACACACAGTGTAACCGTGCGCTTTCCTCGACGCTCGCTAAAGTCTTAACTTATTGTGACCGCATTCACCTTACCTTAATGGAAATATCTCTGTATTTCTGCGTTGCTCACGACGAATTATTCACTAGTGCAATGGAGGCGGTCCGACCACGTGGGTTCTGATTGGTTCCTCCGCCCTGTGACGCACCAGCCCCCCGCCTGAGCGAAGGCTAACGAAGGGGAAATGGATCTCGATCGTGGGTGACTACTCGTTTATTAAAGGACGTGCTACTAACGGAAATAGGACTTTAAAAGTGGTTGTTGCGTAAAAACCCACACAAAGGAGAAAAAAAAATTCCATATATTTGTAAATATTATTTATCCCGGTCGTAGAGATGGGGCCTCATGCTTCATAAGATGCTTTTATCCCCAGACGTGTCCTCCATGTTTCTTATTTATGTTGGTCTTTTCCCTTTCATTTGGTCGCTTTAAACACTTTTACTTGAATACACACACACACAAAAATCCCCTAACCAAAGGATGATATTGTATAGATATATTTTCTATTTTTCTTTTTGGGGGAAATGTCAAATCAAACCATTCTGGAGAGGGAAAGACGTTTTTAAGGAAAGAAACGTTTCTTAGTGTTTCTCTTTAGTTTTTAACTCGACGACGCACCGCGTTGCTTACTGTGGACACCTGCACTCAAACACTTGAGCTATCTTTAACATTTCCGCACGTGGATGACGACGGCGCGCACACGCGTGTTTTACAGCCTTTTAGCATTTCATTTTCTTCACTCACTCAAGTGCTTTTCGGGGGTCCCCGCTAATCGAGCCACGCCCCCCCCCCCCCTTGTTGAACCACGCACTGCTGACCTTCCGTCCGTACGCATGACGACGGGGCGTCTCCGCCCTCTCTGAAGTGCGGACGAGCCTTGTATTTATTTTCAGAGTCCGTCTTTGGTTGTATTTTTTATTTTTTTTTTCAATTTTATTTTGTAATTATTCGTTATTTTTCTTTCTTAGCTGTCCTGTTTCGCGATTTCGCGAAGTGTGATTGTATTTTGTTTTGTTTGTTTGTTGTTACCGGAAACGGCAGCTTGTAACTTGCCCCCCGCCTGTGCGTCGATGTCTTCTGTCTTCTTGTCTGCCTTTGTGTCCGACTACTCCCAACGTTTGACTTCAGTGCGAGAACTACTGACACGCATTGCAAATGCACATATGATGTGGTGGCTGAAAGTGGGTTTTGCGTTGTTTAAAAAAAAAAGTCTTCCCTCGTTTGCACCCATTTTGACTGTTTATCATTCCGGATCCACCCGGATTGAGGCTTTCGAATGTCGTTTTGTGTTTGCGCGTGTTTTTTGGATTTCCGACGTTCAGTCTGCAGCTAGCTTGCTATGCGGCGCGTGCTCTCGCGGAACATTCCCAGCTTTCCACGCTCCCTCGTGTGTTGGTCACCGCTCTGGCGCTGTCGTCGTCAGTGCAAGTTGTTTGCGAAGTTCGCCTCGTTGTTGGTTAGGGAGGCGGCTGCGGGGGTCCATCTGGTCATTCCTTTGTACATGTTGATTAATCTTAACAGGACGTATCAAGTTAACTTTCTTTTTGTTTAGGTTTCTGGCATTTTAGCACCATGGAACTATTTGGTCACTTTTTAAAAACTGTAAATTAGATTTTCAATTGTTTTGCCTTTCTTTATTCATTCCAAAATGATTGTTTTACATTTACTTGTTTGTCTTAGGCCAAGAGGCTTGAATAACAGTTCAGCGATGACTTGATAATAAAAAAAAATAATAATAGAACAAACTATGTATTCTAGAAGTTTCTCTTCTTTGTCCATAGATTTGCTTGGAAATCACAAATGTATTCACGTTCCGTGCAGATTCTCAGCTCTTCCTGTGACGGCACAATGTGATTGCAACATAAAGCAATGTGAACATTTTGCTCAGTGGAAGGCTTGCGATTTGGTTTAAATGGGAACGTCAAAGACTGACCAATAGGATGCAGCCTGTGTGGACCTCTTTGATGTTCTTTGCTGTTGCTCAACCCACCCGCAAATAAACCTGAGAACTGACCTTCATTGACCATTGGACGCTCTATCAGTAACTTTTGCCCTTGGGAAGTGTGTTGTGTTTGGATTTTAAGATAAACCACTCAAAGGCTGTTTTGAAGCAATGATGTTTGTGGAACGTGCTTTTGGAAACGGTGCTGCAAAGATTAAATCACTCTATTTGTATTTGTGTATCTGGTCTCAACTTTTTTTGTAGATGAACTGTTCGTGAACACACACGCACACACAACACGATTATAGAGAGATTGGACACTGATACGTCCACATTTTGACCGCTCCAAGGTGGAACGCGTCTAATTCGCTCCATTACGCACCGTGGCGTTGACCTAATCCAACATTCTTGAACCCTATCGAGCTACTACGTGATGGGGGTGGGGGCGCCTGCATTTAGGCGCCCTCCATCATGGTCCCAGCCTGGCCACCCCTATAATAATATTCTGGCTCCGCCACTGTCTGAGCAATGCGCCGCCCATATCTCAACTCCTTCAGCATCGGTCCCGTTTGAGGACATCTGAAACTGCGTAAAAGGACACATTTAGCGAACGCGTTCGACGTGCAGTAAACGAACCCACGCACCCACCACCGAATCAAGATGAACTCCGGATGGGTAATGGATTAACGATGCAGAGGTAAAACGCGTAGAATAGCATACACCGCGAGCTCCAGATGTCAGCGTATCGGAAGAGAACCCCCACGCGCACGGAGATGACTCACGTTCTAAAGTAGTGGAAGGAGCGCGCGCCGGTGCGCATGGGGAGACTTCGCGTGGGTATCAGGGTTCTTCTGGGTACTTAAAGCCCGCCAAAGGGATTGTATGGAGAGAGTGGAGAGCGACCTGGAGCCCGCCGTACGGACAGAGAGAGTCGCTGAGAGAAGACATGGAGCGCCTGTTGGTCACACTGGAGCCCCGGCGCGCATCTTCATAAAGTGCGAGACCGTGACGCTGGCAAGTCCGAAAACCACTTGTTCTAATAAACTGAGAGACAGGGAACTTTGCTTCTTCCAGAATTAACTAAAGTCCACGCCAAATAAGGGGGAATAGAAGGACCGTTCAGCGTGAAGAACAATCTTCGAAAGAAGCATTTGGGTGAAAAGATGCGTCACTTTGCCGGGAGGTTTGGAAAGGTCTTGATGATTTGGCTTCTTCTGATCGCTGATGTTGTGACGGGCTTCCCCACCAGACACCACAACGCTGCCCATAGACTGCACCACAGCGGCGGTTCTTTAGAGGTAGGAGTTCAGTTTGTTTGGCATTGTGTGTTGTTGTTTTCCAAACAGATCGGCAACACGTGTGTCAAAGTTCTCCAAGTAGCGACGACGCATGTGATCACACCTGCATGTGACGTGCAATTAACTGTGCATTTGGCCGTTTTGTAGGCCTACTACTCCCTTTCAAATATACGTTTTTTTATAAAGATATGCATATTTTTGGTAATCGCTGTAATGTTCAATTTCCTTAGCAAAATTAGGAGGCCAGGGTCATACCGAGTAGGCCAGCTCGGATTGCAGTAGGCCATCTTCTCTCTCGTCCATTTAAGGTATCAGAGACGATCTCCAGGCCCTGGGAAGCGTGTGTGTGTGTGTGCTGCATGTAGCTTACTACTGTGTGTGTGTGTGTGTGTGTGTGTGTGTGTGTGTGTGTGTGTGTGCGCGCGTGCGTGCGTGTTCAAATGAAAATTAAGATAGATCGTGTGTGTTTTAGTGCACTGTGCGTGTGTTGTGTATTCAAGAAGTGAAGGATTGTATGAAAATAGATATAGTGTGTGCGCGTGCGTGCCGTGTCTTTGAACTTTTCTCCTCCCATAGATATCCTGTCGCGCAGCCTCACTCATATCGTCCATGTGTTTGATGTCAGTGAAATGCCAAAGAGAGAGAGAGAGACAGAGAGAGAAAAAAAGAAAGAGATGCTGTATCACGAGTAGCGCATTCCGCTTACTGTTTGTTCCTCACCCGTTGGTGTCAATTTGGGTTTACTTATGCAAAGACAATATGACTTAGTGTTACACTGCTCTCTGTCACCGGCCGTAGGTTAGCATCCCCGTGCTAGGTCATACTTACCCGAAGCACAGGAGAGGTCAAAGGTCACCCCTCCGATTGTTTACGCTGGCCCTTTTCCGTGTTAATGTGGAATTTCCTGTTTTTTTTCACCCCGGGGGGTCTCTCATCTCATAGGGGTGGGGTGCTGGGAGGAGGAGGAGGAGGAGGTGGTGGTGGTGGTGGGGGAGAGAATGCCCTCTGTCTGCCTCCCCCCTCTCTCCCCTCCGCGCTATCACGCCGGCATTCGTTTTGCGTCCCCCCACTGTTTTCTATTTTTTTGTTCTGTATCTGAACAAGGCGGCGGCGGCGATCAAAGCGGGCCCATGGTTTATTGTTCTTCTGTAATGGTTTGGAAACGGCCCGGTGCTGGCCGGCCTTTGATATTTACGGTTGCGTAAATCAAGGCCTGCCACATAGCCTGTACAACCCTGGCCTGCCCGCCACACACACACACGAGCGCGCACACACACACATGCTTCTTCCACCTCCATACTCAACCCTATAGCCCTGATTACTCAACCCTAGGACCCTGTAAACTCAACCCTTTAAGCCTGTGTGCTCAACTCTTGGACTCTGTAAACTCAACCCTTTAAGTCTGTACACTCAACCCTAGGACTCTGTAAACTCAAGCCTTTAAGCCTGTGTACTCAACCCTAGGAGTCTGTAAACGTAATCCTTTAAGCCTGTACACTCAACCCTAGGACTCTGTAAACTCAACCCTTTAAGCCTGTGTACTCAACCCCAGGACTCTGTGTACTCAACCCCCTTTAAGCCTGTGAACTGAACCATAGGACCCTGTAAACTAAACCACCTTTAAGCCTGTATACTCAACCCTTTCAGCCTGCAAACTCAACCCTAGGACCCTGTAAGCTCAACTCACACCCCACACCCACAGGGACGAATCCAGGGTGCCGCTAACCAATGCGAAGACAGCCAATCAGGCGTCTGCTTTGATCGTCCTCCTGGGAGAGGGATCAGAGGGATGGGGGGGAAGGGGGCGGGGGTAGGGAGGAGAGCGATACGGAGGAGGGTGAGGGAACACACGATCCAGATGTGCAACAGGATGAGAGGAGGAGGGGGGTGAAGGTATGGGCCCCCCCCCCCCCCCCCTTGTTGTCGGACCCCGGTGCGAGCAACAAGCTGTCCGTTATAAGCCTTTGCCGAGGGAGCACAGTTGTGAACCCTTGTTGAAGGTGTGTTGCCATGGGGGCAGCAGACCCAGGAACCCCCTTTGGCAGGGTAGAACCGTCTGTTCAAACGCACAGAGCATCTTTCAGTCACAGTGGCCGCTTGGAGGGAGCAGGAATCACAAACTAAAGACATTGCCAAAGGACAATAAAAGACAATCCTCCTCAAGAGGATATTTCAAATAACACCTTGATAATGAAAATCGGGCTTTGAAGTACACATCGAGGTAGATCCGATATGTACTGGCGTTTCTGACTTTTTTCAGAAATGTTCGAGCACAGACCTCAGATGTTCTGGGAATTTATTCCAGATATGTGCTGGCACAGACCTCAGATATTCTGGAAGTTTATTCCAGATATGTGCTGGCATGATAACCAACCAACAACATGCACGGAGTGCACCACCCCCCACCCCCACCCAAACCCCACCGGGCCACAGTGCAGGGGTCCGGCGCATCCCTGGGCCTCTCATTAAGGCGCTGGAGACGAGGGATCCATGTGACACAGGCCCTCTCTTTGTCCAGAGGGCCTGGGTGCCATGGCTGCTGTGGGAAACAGTGGGGGAGGGTGGGGGGTTGGGGGGGTGTAGCGAGGTCGGGGTCGGCTGATATGAGGAATGCTTGGGTGCCTCGATCGCTTAAAAAAAAAGAGAATGTAAAACGGCGGATATTTCCGTCCTGGAAACGAGAACAGAAGAAATGGGCCAATGGCCATTTGCTATTGTTGTTCTGTTGTCGCCGGTAGCCACTAGATGTCATTCAGTAGTCCTCTCAGTGGAAGTGCCCCCAGTGTCCGCAGGTTAACTTGAAGGCATCCTGGTGCTAACCATGTCCTGCCCATGAAGGACATGTATGTAAATAGGTCATACATGTATCTTTGTTGCCTGTTTTTTGACCCAGGCTGCTGACCAGAAGGATGAGGTTCTGAACACTGCCCTGGAACCTGAAGAGCACAACCAGGTCCAGAGTCTCCTGCCCGAGACCCACGGGCCCCAGAGGAGGGGTTCCCTACTGCAGCATCGCTCCGTGGGGGTCCTCCCCCAGCCGGAACCAGAGGAGGAGACCAAACCCTTCATCCTGGACCTCAAAAACTTCCCAGACCTGGCCAATGCTGACATCAGCTCGCAGAACCCCAACATACAGGTGAGGTTTAGAGATGTGTCTTCTCCAGGCTGAGAAGGAGGTGGTGAGGCTCACATAGGAAGCCCACATTGGGTAGTGGTTAAGGCCTTGGACCTCCAGCCAATAGGCACTGGGTTTGAGCTCCAAATGTAGGGAAAGTTGGTTGTGAATAAAGACGTTAACGTACCAAGAAGAAAGTTCATGTGTGGAGAAGTTGGAAGATACGTGACTCAAAGTGCGTCATCCAGGAGACAAAAAGAAGTCACTTCCTTTCCACCGAGTTAGGTTTATCTCTGTTTATTGTCACCTAATTTAACATGTCAGAAGTTGCCGCAGTTATAAATGTTTGTGTCTTGGGTGAGTCATCCGGAGCTGTGGAAGGTGGCTCACTTCAGGGCTTGGTTCATTTGCTCTGTCTCAGAGATGCTGCTCACTGCTCACATCTGGCTGGCTGAGCAAAGTTCAGCCATCCTGATAAGACACCAATCATTTGCAAATGTTGAGATGGTTGGCCCCCTGAAATAGGTTTGTCGCCCACCGCTCATGTGTTTAGAAAGATCAACGATGATCTGCAGACGCACATGTGCGCTGTGTTTACCAGCTTAATTTATCACTCCAGCACCACGCAAAATGTCTGTTGGCGCTTCAGAAGACGGAGGCTGACAGTGTCACGATCCAACCATGTCGACCTCAGACTGCAGCCATCACTGCAGACACCTAACCGCGTTCTCCCGCCCGCAGGTGACCATCGAGGTGGTGGAGGAGCCCCGGATGGAGGTGGAGATGGACCTGGCCAAGGACAAAGACTGGCTCCCGCCATCCGCCCCGTCCTCCACCATCGAATGGCTGGGCGGGAAGAAGCTCTTCTGGCCCCTGTTCTGGGGCTACACCGACTCGAGCGAGGAGAGCACCGGCCGCTCAGGTCTGGACGATGTCGGGGAGGAGGAGGAGGGGGAGGAGGAGCAGGAGGAGGAGGAGGACGACTACTCCCTGGACTATGGCAGTGAGGAGCCCCTTCCCAGTGGAGTGGGTGGGGACTGGGACAGTCACTGGAACGAGGGCTGGGATCCCATGCAGAGCTACTATGGTAGGCAGCGCCAAGTGGTACGCTCACCGTCTGCCATTATGGCCATATTAAAATATTTGCGCTTGAGCGTAGTTCACAGAACGTTCCGTGTGGCTTCCTGGTGAGCGAGTAATTACTGCTTTCAAATTATTTTTAACTGCAACAGATATAACCGCATTTGTTTGAGATAATTAGGGAAAAAATGAATAGGTTCCCTGGTAAGTTTTTGAGCTAGTTGTATGGAATGATATACAATTAACTATGAAAAGGGCTGGAATGTTTGTACAGAGCGAGGGAGAGAGACAGGGAGGGAGGGGGGAGAGAGAGAGAGAGACAGAGGGAGAAAGAGAGAGAGGGAGGGCTAGAGAGAGAGAGAGAGGGAGAATATTGAGAGATATTGACTTTGGCGGATGGCGGCATAGCCCGTCCTAACTGCCAGAGTGGGCCAGTGCATGCCAGGAGTGGGAACATGGGCACTAGACCATCATGCCATTGTGGGCCCCAGGGCCACTTTGAAGTGGACACTGGTCTCGCTGGCCCGCAGAGGCCCTGTTCTTTGAAGACGGGGCCGATGCGCTCGCTAATGGCGGTGGCGCTGGGCCGGCCCCTGTTGCCGCGGGGACAAAACAGCCCGCGGGTTCGCGGACAATTAGAGGGCAGATTGGGAATCCGGAACGACGGGGGCCATTCGGCCGGCCCCCCTTTCATCCGCCCCGTAGGGCCCCTCGGGCCCCCTGGCCATGCCGGACCCCGGCGGCCCTCGCTGCCCTTCTGCGGAGTGGCGCTGCGGGGCCAGCTCAAGAATTTGGAGGGCCTTTGAAGGGGCTGGGCCCTGGCGTTTATGGCTTTGTTGTTTGTTGTTTATCTGGACGCGCCTCTCTCCTCTGGTGGGAAAAAAAACAAATAAGGCCCAGTCAAGTCTCGGCAGGCATGGTCCCCGCACAGAGACGAGTAAAAATAGGAACCTGAGAGGGAGGAGGATGCAACAGGATCATTGTCGTTCAACACCATCAATGTCTTTCCCAAGACGGAGAGAGAAGGGATGATGTTGACCTTCAGGTATTATTCTGGAGGAGGTCTGAAGAGCCTTTAGGAAGCAGCCTTTGTGTTGTATAGATCGGTCAGATCCCCTGCCTCGTGGCTGAAGTTTGTACGTCAAAACAACAACAGTCTAAACCATATCCGCCGAATAACACAAATGTGGATCCGCTGAACCGTCTAGCCAGAGAAAATACATTCAGGAAAAAACAACCCAGCGACAATGCCTGTGATTGCGCGAGATCTAAACGCTGGTTGGACATAAATCAAGGCCGCCGGTTTTAACCCATCCCGTAATTAAAACCCTTCTGAGACCCGGGCCACAGGGCCGGTAGGCAGCACCCACCAGGGCACCAGGGCTACACCCACGCCGGTCTTACTGCACCCTTCGTCTTTAATTGGAAATCACTTCTTTTTTCCCTCTCCACTGGTTTCCATGTCATTAACACTGCTGGAAAAGTGCTTGGTGGGCCGGAGGATCAACACAGCACGCCTGCGTTTCTCTCTCCCTCTCTCATTCGCCCTCTCCCTCTCACCCCAGCCTGTCTGCGTTTCTCTCTCCCTCTCACCCCATTCTGTCCAGTGTCTCTCGCTCTCCGTGGTGGTGTTGCACGGCAAAGATAAGAGCAAGTCATCTGTATTGTTCTTGTGCAAAAGGTCAAATGTACTGAGCGACCGGTTCCCTTCTCCCCCCGTTTCCTGTGTTCCACAGAGAAGGAGACGGAGGAGTGGTCCGCCTGGACCCCCTGCTCCGTGACCTGTGGCCAAGGGGAGCGCAAGAGGACCAAGGCGTGCGGTTACTCCTGCACCCTGACAGAGGCCTCACGGTGTGACCAGGAGCCCTGCCCTGGTGAGTTGGGTTTCTTCAAGACACTGTCTCTGGTGGTGGGTTCCTGCAATGGTTCCCCAAGGTGTTCCGCTGTGCTTCTTATTAGTATATCCTCTGCCTGTGGGTTCCTCAATGGTTCCCCAGTCCTCCGAATAAGTATCCTCTGTGCTCTTCCTAGATGACATCAACACCATCGTGGAGCCCTTCCCCTTTGAGATGGAGAACGGCACAGAGGCGTTCGGTACAGGTCCGTTTAACTGTATTTTTGTATTTCTGGACAGTTAGTCAGTGTGTTTTTCTCCAAGCTAAAAGGTTCTTGGTTTGAAAGCCGTTGGCTTTATTCCTGCAACCTTCAGTCACTTGTCTGACCCCGAATTCCAAATAAACAGCCACAAATGGAAATCAGCTAGGGGTCAGCACAATCTCGCCAACCATCTGCTAGCCGTAGTCTGACCCCTAGCTGTTCCTTGACTTGTTATATTATATTAAAGCACCTCTGAAAGGAAACACTTAGTATTCGATGCAGCTCATGCAGATAACACAACCTGAGCCAGGCCTTACTTTTAGAAGAACCAATTTGCATCATTTGGATCCAGGCTCCTCACTTCCGCTGACCGCAGTGTGTGCGTCTTCCCCCATCCTCCTCCAGACGTGGACACCTGCGAGAAGTGGCTGAGCTGCAAGAGCGACTTCCTGCAGCGCTATGTCCGCCAGGTGCTGTCCGAGCTGCCCAGCTGCCCCTGCACCTACCCGTCGGCGGCGGCCTACACCGTGGTCAGCATTCAGGATGAGGCCCGCGGCCGGCCCTTCCGGTGGCGCGACGCCAGCGGCCCCTCGGAGCGCCTGGACGTGTACAAGCCGTCGGCGCGCTCCTGTGTCCGCTCCGCGCTCTCCGGCGACTCGTCCACACTGGCGGCGCAGCACTGCTGCTACGACGGCCGCGGCCGGCTGCTCACCAGGGGGAAGGGCGCCGGCACGCCCGACCTGATCAGCACCGAGTTCTCGCCCGAGCTGCACTTCAAGGTGGACGTGCTGCCCTGGATCCTGTGCGGCGGGGACTGGAGCCGCTTCCACGCCGTGCGGCCGCCAAACCACGGGCTGGATTGCCCCGAGAACCCTCACCAAGACGTGTTCCTGAACGAGCTGGAGGAGGCCAGGGAGTACTGAGGGGGGGGGGGGGGACGGGGGGGCGGGGAAAGGGAGAGAGAAAACCCAGCCAAAACCTCCACTTCGCCCTGAGATCCCGACGGACCGGATGCCCGCGGCAGGAGGAGTCGGGCCGTTTTAAGGTTTATTAAATATGTCTTCTGAATCATGCATCTGTAATTGTCAAGGCGTTGTTGGCATTTAAAGACACGGTGTTGTTAGGTGGCTTTAATGTCCGCTGTGGAAGTGTTGGTCGTCTCATTCTGCTGCGAGATTCCTCATATTACACAGGAAAGCGAGCGAGGAACCGATATAAGAAAACAATGCAGTATTCTACCGGTGCTTGGCCCGTTCATTCATCTGGCATGACATCAGGCGCTTCGTGCAGCATCTTTTTTTATTCAACACACACTGTGCGTGTTAGCAAGATGTCTACCTGCTGGCAGTTGTATTTTTTTTCCTGATGGTGTCCTGGAACCCTCAAGGGGTCGACATGTGGTTACCATCTTGACGGTGTGTTATAGCGTAGGAAATAAACGTCTACAGTTGGTTCCACGAAAGGAAGTGCAAAGTGCAGATCCAAAACAAATGATTTATTATAATGATGTACTGCTTCCCTTGGCCAAGCTGCTAAAATTAATTAAACTAGCTCAGGATTTCAAAGTCACTGTTGATGATAGTGCTCTTGTCAGGGTGGAAGGACATGAGAAAAACTAAGTTGACCATAAAGTCATTTCAGTATATGAGGCATGGTTTTGAGGCAGGGCAAAAAGGCAAGCATTTTTTTTTTTAAGTCAAGTCAGTATTTTGATTAACTTAATTTAATTAACAACTATTCCCGTCACCATTGTCTTGAGCAAGTAGCATCTAGTGCTTACTCTGATGAGGAGGTTAAAGAGGCACTAAAATTCCAACTGATGTCGGGGTAAGAAGATAACAACTCTCATTTTGAGGGCTTAAACTTTTCCTTTAATTAATCTCTGTGGGAATGTCACTTGTAAATCAGATCAAAACAGAGATGGACAGTTCAGGAAATAAGGCTAAGGTTTGGTTTTGATCCACCCAATGCGTTGAACCGGCTGACTCTACTCATTAAATGTACTTCTTCTCTGTTTGGGCTAATTAGGAATTCCAGATGGTTGTACTTAAAATCCTGTCGTAGGGATTTCTGAACCTGGAGGTTATAAATACCAAGAGATAAAATAGGATAAAAAGTATAAATACATTATTATGATGTCGTCAGCTTTCTGATGAAATGTGGTCTGATATGGTTGTAGGATTGATAGGGTTGTAGGGTTGTAAGAGAGAAGTCATAATCACTGTCCAGGCGTCATATCAATATTCAGTCTGTTATCAATGATTGTGTATTATTTTATAATTATTATAATTACAATAATAGTAATAATAATGATAATCATTATTATTGTTATTATTATATGCAAATTGACAGACACAACTGAATATGATGCTGCTTTGGGAAATCCCTTCTATCTACTCTAGTTCTATGGACTATCAAGCGGAAACTAATTCAGGATCATTCCCCCCCCCCCCATACATCATTCTTTATGTAAGCGTTCACGCACTTTTGATCCGATGATGGAGGACAATTTATATTGAATATATTTGGAATAGTAGACAGAGGTTTTCCGAAAAGGTGAAATTGCTCCTGTCCTCAAAATGCTTATCAAGGTGTTCTGTTGTCAAGAACCCTTAGTTTGGGGGTTTCAAAAAAGAAAACAACAAAAAGATCACAAACACAGTATTACGTTTATATGGTCTTGTACAGTATTTATTTCAATTTTTTGTTGTTTTTTTCTAAGTTTGTCGAAGCTTTGAAAGGACTCTATACTCTATACACAGAAGAGGGCGCAACACTTGGACTGGGGTCGGGGGTCGCCAAAAGGGAAGCTGCCTCGGACACCATGTTTCTCACCGCCATCGTATCACGTTTCTGTTCATTCTGTTGTATACTTCCACGGTGTGTTCTGTGAATATGTTATGCATTTACGTTGAAAAGATATATACATTTATAAATAAAATAATACAT
>JAOTIX010000082.1:4521180-4534595 GCA_027123715.1 Gaidropsarus macrophthalmus | reverse complement strand
CCCTGACCCCTACCTCCAAGTGGTCTTCCCTGACCCCTACCTCCAAGTGGTCTTCCCTGACCCCTACCTCCAAGTGGCATTGGAGTGACTCATAATCCTATCAAAGGCCTATCAGTTGTATTCAATGTTTTCCCCTCATTGACATTGAGTAACACTCTGGTCCACCAGAAGGGGGCGACCTCATAGAACTGAGAGGACACCAATGTTAACAATAATTGAAAGATAAAATGTTGAAATAATAATTGCATAATTCTTTTGACCAGACAGTGCTCATCAAAAGGGACTGCTTCATACTTGCTAGTTGGCAGGATTGCCGCCCCCACAAACACACACACACACACACACACACACGCACACACCACATGTGCGTTGCTTACGTAACGCCACCAGGCTCTCATGTCTTCAGAGATCAACACATTTCCTCCCCGTCTGGACTTGCATGGCTTATGTGTTATTATAGGGGAGCGTTGTATACCGTCCACCTCTCACACACACACACACACGCACACGCACACGCACACACATATACAGAAGCATGCACAAACCCATATAGACATGCATACGTACACACAGGCATGCACACAGACGCACACACATAGACAGATACATATAGACGCACAAACATTCACATGCATGCACACACATAGATGCACAGTTATATACCAACACACACTGAGAAGTAGTTACGCGAGCAACTGTGGTACATGACATTTGGAGGGGGTATTGAGCAGTAGTTGGAAAGGTGCCCTTTTGGGTTACACCACATCAGATATAATTGAAACACTGACAGACACAGACAGACACAACAGCCTGTCTATGGTGCGTTAATGCGGTGTACAAATGAACTCCGTGGCATTTCTTTTTTTCAACATAACACACATTTACAAGAGTGGCAACATTTGGAAAGATAATTGAATCTTTGAAAATATATAAAAGATGCTAAGTTAATGAAGTAGGATTAGGTTTCAACTGATTGCCGCTCTGTTCAGGCCTTCATATGTTTCTACTGTTGGGTAGTTTTGTGTTAATTTGTGTTTGCTAGATAAACACACTCGGAGCATTAGCCGGCATGGTTGCATTTGTCTTTCCACCGCGTCTCTTCCTGCCTCCGAGCTGTGATAATTGTGCACAAAGCACTCTGTTTTCCCTCACCCCTTGTTTGAGGTAGTCTGCGTGAAAAGGCCTCGATGACTATTTTAGATTGTCTAAAGTCAGAGGTTTGGGAACAGCTGTAGGTAAGAACACCCTCTGCCCGAATAAAATGAACGACTCAAGCGTACCATAAAATGTGTCACAATGCATGTTGGGGATTGTGTCACACGTACCGCCTCCAGTGAGTTGTTTGAAGGGCCACGGGAGATACGCACCGATTTGGAGTGCCTACCTTTCGATGTTTGAGGGGACCCAAATGTCCAGGGTTGAATGAGTCCTACCTGCGTATTGGGTCTGAGTCACTGGGGATTCGTACCCACGGTATAAACACTGGGATACTCATCCAACCTAACATGGAGAGGAAGTAGTTATTTTATAAACTTTTATTACAGGCTCTAGACCCAATAGCAAGAATAGCATAAAGAAAGAAAAACTAACAAACAAACAGATAAACACATACATACAAACAAACATACTCATAGTTATGAGAGCTGTTTTGAAGAAGTTGGAGGAGTCACTGGTATTGTTCAAACTGGTACCAGTGAGAACCGCCACATTGTTGGAAGGTCAATACAAACCAGTACAAAGTGAGTTCTCTCAAAATACAAACCTCTGGTTTGAATTGAGGCTTCTATTCAAACTAAACACACCACAGATGCCAATGCATATTTCTATTCATTTAGGTTGTCGTACAGGGTTTCTTTCTGAAAGTGAGTGGTCACAGTTCCCAGGCTTGACTTTGTGAACGAGTTGTGGAAATTCTCCAGAGGGAAAAAGAGCCGGGTACCATTTTTTTCCTGACGTGTCTTTCTGACGGAGCAGAAAGTTCTGCTGAACCTTGCGTCAGTCGGACACACAAAAGGCTGGGTGTAGAGACCGAGCGTGGACGGATTATGGGTTATTGGGTTCATGTGTGTGTGTCTGTGTCTGTGTGTGTGTCCGGGGGCCCCCCTCTCATTAAGCTTGACTGGACAGAGGCCACACCCACATTCCATCTGGCACGGAACACATGAGGCTCCGTTTGACAGCAGGAAAAAGAAAAAAAACACACCACACATCTAATTTGACTGGTCAGCACTGCCTGTGTGCTGCGTGTGTGCTGCGTGTGTGTCTGTGTCTGTGTGTGTATAAAGACATAGCAAAGTGATGCACATCTCTTCACTGAACTCCTATGCAGTCATACGTTTCTCAGAGATTGAACAAACCAAGCCCATGTCTGTGTAAACAAAGTAAATGGGTTTGTTTGGTCGGAGGAATTGTCCTTGATTTCTGGCCTCTGTCGTGCGGGTTCTAATGTCTGATTATTGTCTGTGATTCAGAGCTATGTTTATCTTTTCTCTCCGACCCTGAGTGCTGCCAGGTACCGTATGTGTGAGCCAGGGCGGCACCCAGGATCTCTATTCTAGCCCGGCAAGACGGGACTCGCCGCAGAACGCCCTAGAGGCGTAAAATGTTGGCCAGAGATGTCCCTTTCTGATGACAAATATGCCACGTCTGAATACTTTCCAGGGTATCTGAAAAAGAGTGCGTAACGTCAACAGAATGGATTCAACTGTTAAAAACACAAGCGCGATCCAGATAGCCTGATGTTGTCTTTATTCTATTATGTTTGGATGCAGGTTACTTATAAGCACTTTTCCAAAGTTCCTGCCACCCTTCATGGTGACAGGAATAGAATACAGTTTGCTCATGTTAAAGGTTGTATCAGCGATTCTAGTCCGGAACCGCATCTCTGTGTGTAGGCAGCCTGTGCGCTCAGATCGTACACAAATGGTATTAGTAAACAAACGGCAGAATCGGTGATATAACCTTTAAATGAAACCGAGGACAGAAACCCCGCTATAAGGCTTCCCTCCACAAACTCTAAACTCGTCTCATTTCCCGCCATTTTTTTGTCACCCGTCGTTTCTCCATCCCAGGGGTGTTCCTCCGCTGGAACCGCTCACCTCGCTGCCAGGAGGAGGCACATGAGGAGATGGTGCACATCATTGAGTACAACAAGGAGCTCCAGAACAAGGTGAACAGCCTCCGCAGACAGCTGGCCCAGCTGGAGACCCAGGAGCCCCTGCTGCAGACCCCCTGAGCGAGGGAGGGGGAGAGAGAGAGAGAGAGAGAGAGAGGGGGAGTGAAAGAAAGAGAAGGTAGGAGAGAGTTGTAAGAAGGATATGAGATGCCACCAAAACACAAGGGACTGAAGATTAAGGATTCAACTAATTGACATCAATGTCTTTTGATGGACAATTTGATGTGGTTAAAGTGAGCATTTTAATTATTTTCCCTGACCAATGTATACCAAAATAGGGAAATGTATTGTATTGCGTACATATTTGTATTTTGCCTTATGGAAAGCCTTATGGAATTGACACACAAGGAGTATCACAACGTGGGAAAACACACGTTTTCCCATGTGGAATATGTGCACTGGATTTGTGTTTTGAAGACTGATTTTAATTTCAGTCATCAACATTCATCTGTTATAATCAGATTTGCTTAGGGCTGTTGTTGGCAGTACATGGTTGTAAATAAGAGCGGATCATTCCTTTGACGACCAAACGCTTGTTTATTCTGCTTGAGTTACCATATCAGGGTGAATGCCTACATGCACAGACACGCTACGAAAAAACACATCATCTGCCAGACGCACATTTTTTGACATCTGCCAGAACTTAAAAAAAGCCGACACACTAAATATAGCCGATTAATTGTTCTAGCTTGGAGCGTTTAGACATTTGATCTGCACTTTGGGAGCATATAACCGCTAGTGAACTTGTGTACGTGAGGTCACTCGAAAACATTTAACAATTGCACATTTGATGTTATTATTTTACTTTTTGTATGTTGTTCGGAGGGGGGAGGCAGGATTAAAGATATCTGCTGTTTTTCTTATTTTCAGTCATGAAACTCACCTGAATTTGTCCGAAATTTCTTTAATTTTAATATATATATCCTCATCGAAGACTGCTTTATCCAAGGCTACTGTTACTCACAAATATTTTAGCATTGTTAACGAATGAACTTAAATCATGCCCTGTTCAGGTATTAAATCCTTTCTGAAGCATTTCCCTCCAGCTTATCTTTCAAAGCATTCTTTAGACTTATTCAACATTTCCATGTGTCCATACATCTGTAAATTGTCCTTGTCCCACAAAGGTATACCTTTAGATAAAGTTAGACTTTGCTGACTTCCATTTTATGTTCAACGACACTTCAAAATGATGACTTCATCATTTCAACAGATCAAATAACCGTGTCGCCCTATCGGATGCAGCCGTTAACGTCAGGGAGGCCAGCCGGCTCTCGGTTCTGCTTGTTTTGATCGTGGCCCGTAGAGGTGGGGTTGTGAAACTTCCTGGTCATAAGCTGTGAGATGGCCTCTCTGCCCGACGACACATAGCAACTGTGGAAGTCATCCAGTTGCCGGGCAGCAGATCACAGGGTTAGAGTGGACGTGACCTGTTTACAACTCATGAATGGGTTAGAGGTTGCTCCCTGATCCTTATTCCCGGTTTTCAGAGTTTGCATTTGATTCCAGGCATCATGATGAATGATGACCAATTATAAATAAGCTTCAACGCATCAGGGTATCAGGTTGAACGCACTCTTCTGATTGGTCCAGGGTCCTGCCTTTTTTTACCTCTGTGTGTGGGCCCAACTTGGGAACAGGAGGTTAAAATTAGTTTTTAATTACATAGTTCTGGTCATTGTCTTCGACAATCAAATGGAGGCCTCCATCTGAAACAGGGCATTGTGGGTAAGCCCACCTCCTTGTGTTTTGCATTAAAACATGGTTGAGCTTCTTCACAGCGTTGCTATTGAATATCCCCCTGTGGTTTAACTTGACGTGCTTGTTTTTCAAGCGCCTTTCGGTGTGACGTGGAGTCGGGGGGGTGTGCGCTCCTCTCCACCACTCACATCGCTCGGCTCTGACGTATCTGGGACCCAGCACACCCCCCCCTGCCAACTCACTCCATTCTGCCGGTAGATAAGGTGAACCCTTTAGCTAAACAAACCTCAAAGTCAAACTGAGGCTTTGACTTTGAGCTTCTGTAAATAATGCAAACGTATGTATATTTCCGATATGGCTTAACACCAATGGGTTGGCCAAATTGTGTTGTTGACATCCCACTTGTATGTAATGACTGTTTACAATGGATTGTATGTTTGGCTAATAGGGTTTCTACATCAGAATGCATGACGTCACGATGCCCAATGCCCAATGTGTGACGTTTTTCAGGTGTTCTGACGTAATTGTAAACTATACACTCAAATATATGTGGAAAATGTATTTCATTTGTGTTTTTGGCCATTGTTTCTACGCCATCCCATATATTTTGTCGTACGAACTGCTGACATCAAATGCTTTACAAAAATCATGAAAACCAAAAGCGATAAACGGAAGAGATGACGGGGTGGTGGGCGTGGCCAGCGAGCTGAGCCGCACCTCCGACGCTCCACCAATCACGGCACATGCCGGGTTTCTCTCAGGACCAGATGCCCGGCCATATATAAGTTGAGCGTGTTTGCTGATGCAATAGTGTACGAAGATAACACGCGTGAAACGTCAAGCATCTTAGAATAGTCCTGCCAAGGGCCACTGATCCCATTACCGAACCAGACAGAAGGCAGGCATTGCTTTGTTTGACATTGAAAGTCTACTTATTGGTGAGTACGAATGTAAATATAAAGCCCAGGGATGACTATTTCGTAATTAAGTCAGACGTTATAAAGTAAGTGTGTTATTGTATTGTAATGACGTTTGAAATAACAACAAATACTAATGTATTGAATCAAGTGAATCAACCTGTTATCACAGTTGTCTATTTGGCTTTTTGCCAATTCCATGAGTGACAGTTTAATTAGTAGGTGGAGGTGATTTGGCTTGTCTTGGCGTAGTGTTTATTGGCTGTTGGCCCCGACAGCCTACTGGTTATTCTCAGTAATTTCTTTGCTGGATCTTTCCTGGATCGGGAGGTGGTGGCTTCTTAAATAAATATTGTTTATAACATAGAGAGAGGCCTTTCACTATGTCGTCTAACGTTGCCATGATGATGATGATGATGTACCCTGAGCGATAGGATTTGATCTGATGAAGGCTAGACTACATTTCCGACAGGCTAGACAATTATAGATGGGCTATGCAAGTTGGCAAATACCTTCCAACCCAAACATTAAAGTGTTACCTCATTGATCATGTTTATGTTAAATAAAGCTAGAGCAGACAATTCAAACATAGCAATTAGGGCCCAAGTTATAACAAATGGAGGAAATGTTGCATTCCTTGAAATGAATTGCGCAATCTGCGTCATGTAAACATACAGTTGCGTCACGACGCATTGCAAAACGGGTTACCGCAACTACATGATGACGAAATTGAGATCCGTTTTCTGTATGGTTTTTGCGGCAGATCCTTGTGGGCTAGGCTGGCTTGGTCCTCATTTATCCTCCTTAAACGTGGCTTTGTTTACGAGCCAAAGCACCAGCGGGTGCCTAGCGGTAGAAAGCCCCTCGGTAGGGGTGCTTAGCGGTAGGGCAGCTCCTCAGTGGGGGTGCTTACAGCTCAACAGTACAGCACAGCTTCAGTGGATCGGTTTCCCCCTCGTCATCTCCGCCCTCAGCTCCTGATTGGTCCACGGCGGAGGCAGGGCTGTATAAATTCTCAAAACTTACTTTCCTCGTTCCTTTCGTAAGCGTCTCGGCTGCTGGTAAGTAGATATGGATTATATATGTAGATAAATATTTGTTTTATTGCAAATGTGTAATGCAAAGACAGCTGGCTCCTAGATGTATACATTGTTGTACTGCGATCGGCTGCAGGAAAGGATGCGGTGCGTCTCCTGCTCGCAAGTTCATTGTCTTCCTCTGCGCCCTTTCGTGTTTCCTATTCTCGCGATTTGCGTGCATTTTCACGCTGGTTTTCAATGATGTATCTCAACTGAAGGCGACGTAACAAAAAACGATCTGCTCATAGATCTGACTCTTAAGTCAGCGTTTTTAGCTTTGTCTGAAACCGGTTTCTTGTTGTCCCTGCGTTGCCTTGGATGGTGCGCTCGTCGCTGTACATAACGTCTCCAGTCAGTCA
Source organism: Gaidropsarus macrophthalmus (assembly GCA_027123715.1). Taxonomy (NCBI): domain Eukaryota; kingdom Metazoa; phylum Chordata; class Actinopteri; order Gadiformes; family Gaidropsaridae; genus Gaidropsarus; species Gaidropsarus macrophthalmus. Next base: position 4,527,364 of record JAOTIX010000082.1, on the reverse strand, counting down.
GCGGTGCAATATAAACCCACCGCAAGGAGGCAGTCATGCACGTTACGCAAAGTCGTCTTACCGCCTGAACGTATTCAATGTGCGAATCCTATTCTTGGGGCAATGTGAATGTAGAAGGTCCACACATACATCAGTGTAAAATAAACGCATCAAATGCAGTTGTGACTTGATTTCAGTCCTAAATCTGTATGTCTGCCTGTGTGTCCCCCCAGATTCCACGACATCATGCCGGTCATCAGAACCCTGAGCAAGGTCGCTAAGCATGCGCTGCTGGCATCCCCGGGCTGTGGGTGCCAGCCCGTGGCCGTGGCGGTACGGAACATTAGCTTCTCCCCCCGGCAGGTGACCTCCGACGCCAGCTTCCACTCCGTGTCCTTCTCGGAGACGGACCACCCCAAGGTCCTCATCACAGGTAAGCAGTTTGGTTATTTCAGAAGATCACCCGTCTCCGCATGACTAGACGTCCGTGCCTGGGTGAGACGTGACCGCAGGACGTTTTGCAATAGGCGACCTATCCCTCTCGCGCTCGTTCATTGGATCGCCATGGCAACTGGCGATGCTGACACTCTTCCTCGTCAGCATCGCCATCGTCCTCCGGTAGCCTATGCTCATTTTCCCTCTCTAACTCTATGTCTCCCCCCTCCCCTGCAGGAGGACTGGGCCAGCTGGGAGTGGGGCTCGCCAAAGTGTTGAGGTAAGAATGTCCCCGGCCGTCCCGGCTGACCTCGCTCCGTCGTGTTTGCACTCGCCGGGGGGGGTTGCGTGTCTAGTAGCTGACTTGTGAAATACACCCGCTGTTTAAACAGGCTTTAGCGACCGCAGAAGAAGCCTGCGACACAAGCGCGCGCTGCCGCTAACTGATACCCTCTTCTTTTTCTTTTTTTTACTCTTTCTTTCTTGTCGTTCAGGAAGAAGTTCGGGAACAACAATGTCATTCTGTCTGACATCCGGAAACCCCCCAGCCACGTCTTCCACAGTGGTGAGTACCGCGGGGCCCCCCCACCCCACCTTTGACTTATTCCACTACCAGGAGGAAGTGGTGTGTGTGACGTGGTTATCTATTTGTAGACACCTTACCAAGCCCAGGCTAGCTGATATGTGACGGCCCCAAACCGCCAGTGCAGGCGTACGCAACACCGGTGGTACATTTTCTTGGATGTTGACGAAAAACCCGCTTCAGATTAGTTTTGCACCGTAAATGGAATGGGGCACCCCAGTCCTAAATGAGTCATGAACCGTACAAAGAATTGATGGATGTGGCTTTTATAGCAGCAGACAAAATGTAATTTGAGGGCGTTTTTTTCATTTGCTAATGTATCTAAATAAATGTCTTTAGTTATGTAATTTCCCTGAGGACCAAAGGGACCAGAGGGAGGTTAGAGTGGGGAGAACCTGTGATGTCCTCTAATGAGACCTCCCTTGTGCTAACCTTCCCGTCTCCCCCCTCAGGCCCGTTCATCTACTCTGACATCTTGGACTACAAGAACCTCCGCGAGATCGTGGTGAACAACCGCATCACTTGGCTGGTCCACTACAGCGCCCTGCTCAGCGCCGTCGGCGAGGCCAACGTGCCGCTGGCCCGGGCCGTCAACATCACTGGTAAACGCTCGCACGCACGCATCACATTTTACCAACGCTTTTCATAAAAGTGTTTTACATGTGTCAGACCAGACAACTAAATCTGACGCAGACGTTTAAGGCAAACTAGGATGTAAAATTTGTTTTTTTTGCAAAGCTAAATGACCCTTTGACCCCAAGGGTAGCACAGAGGACAGTGGATACGCCTTTTCTAGTTTGGAGGATTTAATGACAAAACGGGAATGTACGGGCATAGAGCCAGGAAGTTCAACTGGAAATTGTAAGACCGAACCGCAGGGGTGTGTGTAGTTTGATCTGGTGATCTGGTGATCTGGTTGACTGGTGCTTGGCAAACGCTCCCACACGAACCTTGCGAGAGACTGGCGTGAGACGGGTGGGGGAGGAGAGCGTTTTCAAAATGGGGTAAACGCCCAAATCAGGTCGGGCTGCTCTAATTGTACCTGGAGTTCGATTTCCTGGCAGTTATAAAGAGAGGATTAGGCTTCCATCATGTGGAGAAACAAAACCATACAGGGACTTCACCAGGTTCTCAAGCGGATTATCTGTTCAATGACGATCAAACTGCGATAGCTAAAAGGCAACTATACAAGAGGAAACAACGCAAAACAGTTTAAAAGGAGGATTAACCAGGGAAACCCACACATGTGTATTTATCCCATGATGTAATGCTTTCGTCCTATTCATTGTTTGTGTCTTTGTAGGTCTTCACAACATTCTGGACATTGCGGCGGAGCACGGCTTGCGTCTCTTCGTCCCCAGCACCATCGGTGCCTTCGGGCCCACCTCTCCCCGTAACCCCACACCAGACCTCTGCATCCAGCGGCCTCGCACCATCTACGGTGTCTCCAAGGTCCACGCCGAGCTCATGGGCGAGGTGAGACGCTTGGGTGCTCTCCCCCGGCTGGCGAACGACCTGTCCGCGTCACGTCGGTGTTAATCGTCGTTTGCCTCTTTTTTGCAGTACTACCACCATCGCTATGGCCTGGACTTCCGCTGCCTTCGCTACCCAGGCATCATCTCCGCAGACTCTCAGCCCGGCGGCGGAACGACAGGTGAGACCGGAAGATTCGACGCCATTTTGAACCCCGGGGGCCAATCGCTAGCTCTTCAGTTTCATTTTAGTAAAATATGTAGCCCCCTAGTGGCCACAACCCAACGAATGCAGCTTTTTACATTTTTCCAAATGAGTGAAGCCTCACCGTCGCGTCAACCTTTCCTCAGACTATGCCGTCCAGATCTTCCACGACGCCATCAAGACGGGGAAGTTTGAGTGCAACTTGAGGCCGGACACCCGGCTGCCCATGATGTACATCGACGACTGCCTGCGGGCCACGGTGGAGGTGATGGAGGCCCCCGTTGACACACTGTCCATGAGGACGTACAACATCAACGCCATGAGCTTCACCCCGGAGGAGCTGGCCCAGGAGGTCATGAAGCAGCTCCCCGAACTGGAGGTCACGTACGACGTTGACCAAGTGCGGCAGGCCATCGGTAAATACTCACTCATCCGGCTCCCATTTGTGATAAAAAAATTATTTTCAACACAAAATCACCAGGCATAACCTAATTAGCGGTAATCGTACGAAAGCTGAGCTCGGCCGACGCCAACGCTTGTCCTTTGTTCCCCCGCAGCGGACAGCTGGCCCATGAACTTTGACGACAACAACGCGCGGAAGGACTGGGGGTGGAAGCACGACTACGACCTGCCTGAGCTCGTCCAGACCATGTTCAACTACATCGGCTCGGAAACGCGCCTGGCACACGTCAACTGAGGGGCCCGGGGTGGAGGGGGAAAGCGTAGTGTCGGCGTGTACCGTTTAGTACTTGTGCCAGAGTCCGACCGCGGAGGCACGGAGAAGCCCAGCCTGTACATACTTTTGATTCGTCTTCTCCGTGGGGGGGGGGGGGTTTGGCCAGGCTTGCGTTGAACGAGGCAGCTGCAGAGTGAGGGAGGTTATGCCCACGGGGCCATTGAGATATCCGCCGGTCGCACACAATGCCTCCTATTTTTGAAAACCGCTGTGCTCAGGTTCTTCACCGACGTCGGTGGCTCGGTGTCTGCATGGTCCTCCTGGGTGGACTGTGGTCACGGGTTGTCCAGGGGTGAGCAAGGGTTTATTTGACTCCAAAATTACTCGGTATGGAAGATTTGACCGCTTGGCTGGCACATTGTTAAGGTTTATTTGGGCAAAATGAAACGAAAGCAAATTGTAACTTTTTTGGCCATAGGTAACCGCTTGTATCTTTCTCTTTGGCAGCATAATGTGGCGGGTCGCTCTTCTATTTATTGATATTCAGGTAATCTGGCCAGAACTAATCAAAGAGGAGTATCTATTTAGGCTCTTCAGAAACTGACATGAAAATGACTTTGAAACCTTTGAAATGACTGTGGAACTTGAACCTCACGTCTGTCTATTAAATGCAATAGGGAGTATCAGGTAATCTTCTGTACTTGGCCACTTGTTTGTGCGTATTCTATTTATTGTCGGTGCCTCTAGTAGATGATGGGAGTAACGGTGCTTACTTGTTACAGTTCATTGTTTAGATTTGGACCATGAACCTCTATTTAAATTTTTTTTATTTTATTTTTCCCTAATGATTCCATATGCCAACAATATTGTTTGTTTCATTTTCCAGGAATTGAGTAAATGTCTTGTTGCGCACAAGATAAAATGTAGACGTTACATTGTCATTCACTTGAACTTCTGTGTAAATTGATGCAATCGCTTTCCACGTGAAAGTCTTTTATTCTGTTATTTCAATCAAAAGCCTGCTTCATAAACAAACCAAACATTTTCCAAATACCACTGTCTCTTCCTGGTTCCTTATTTTCTCATATTTTCTCACCATGGATTAGGTTTATCATCCGTGTGCCTCTTATGAAGCATGGATTGCACGGTGCGGTTTAAATAGACAAACCTTGTGGTTCAACAGGCAAACATAGGTTGGGCAGGATCCGTGCGTCTGGCCTGGGGGGGAATGTTCAGACAATGTCAATGCTGGGACGTTCTGTGCAGACGAGTTAATCCATCTTTGCGTACAGCAAAGGAATGTGACTGCCAAATCTTGCCTGCTTCTAGGCCTACCACACATTAACTTGCAAGAGTAGGGTTTGGGGGGGCAAATTTGTATCCGATTTGGAAGATATCCAAACTTGAGTATTATTACAGATGTCATCTTGCCATTGATCTTACACTGTGTGCAACAGTTTTCCGAGTAATCCACACCTGTTTCGACTTGACTTGTCAAACGTTGCTTGCATTAGTTTTCAAGAGAAACCACAAACTGCCAATTAGTTTGACTGATGTGTGAACTGCTGTGTTTTGTAATTAGTCAATGGTATTGGCAGACATTTGTCACAGAGTTTGAGCTTCAAATATATTTTAAGGCCAAACTCTCTGATGTACGTGCAATACAGTGATCTCCCTGCAACTGTGACCCTCTGAATATAATTAGCAAAAATAAATGTTTATTAAGTCATTAAAATAATTAAAGTAAAGTAACACATTCAGCGTATTAACAAGTCACACACACATAAGACTTGGTCACACTGCAACGTCTATATATTTGCCAACGATAAACACAGAAGGTGGAATGTGACTCTCACTGCAGTCAGTGACAGCGCATCTTCTACTGCCTAATTTAAAGGGGCTCATAAACTGCCATGCCAAGGAGAGAGTAATCTGGCACCGCACGCACACACACACACACACACACACACATTGCACGACCATGCGCAACACTCGATAGCCATTTCTTTAAATGTGTCGTGTCAGTGACTACTGTTCCCTTTGGTGACCTTGGTTTATTCTGCTCCTGCAAAGCTGGGGGAGGGGGGAGGAGGGAGGACGTGGCTAAGGGTGGTGGCAGAGATGGAGAACCGGTTGCATCAAAGAGCAGGAGTTCGCTTTTTCTAACGTGCATTGAGATATTTTCCCCCTGAAAGTAAACATATGTTATATAAATAGCAAGGGGAAGTATAACAGCCTTTCTCAGAGGGCCCTCCTTGTGTTGTCTGTGCTGTCTCTGTATGGACTCCTCAGGACGGCCATCACAGACGCAGGCTGTGGATGAAGCTCTGGGCACATAGCTATCTCATCTCAGTCAACTGGTACCTGGCTTGAACCCTGTCCCATGACTACAGCAGTTCTAGCTGAACCCACTTTCAACCATGAACTCTAAAAATCCTCAACTGAAACCACTTTCAACATTGATACCCTAAAAACTCCCTCAACAGGAACCTCTGTCAACACTGATACCCTCAAAAGTTGAAAGGTTTGTTTATGTGCCCAAGAGGAAGTGGACCCATGAGGAAACAGATACCTTTACTTCAAAGGAGTGGCGAGCAAACACTGCAGCATTAAATAAATATGGATGAATCTGGAGATTTGAGACGTCTCTGCCCTACGGTAAACTCAGCCTGCCCTTTTGTATGAGAAAAAATAGAGAAAATACCTCTATGTGAACGAATAGGCAAACATTCTCCAGAAATAGTGCGAATACAACACTATTAGTATAGGTAATCATATGGTTTCGAGTGCAATTTGGAATTAATTTGCACGAGTGTGTTTTTCAAAGAGTTCAA
>JAOTIX010000082.1:4497427-4512599 GCA_027123715.1 Gaidropsarus macrophthalmus | reverse complement strand
TTTATTTGTCTCTGGCGTTTTATCCCCAAACCGAAGAGTAAACTGTGTAGCGCCGGCCTTTCTTCACTTCACCAACTCCACCCCCCCCCCCCACACACACACACACACACACACTCACCCCCCCATCCCCACCCACCACCCTTCAATCCCACCCTACCATCTATTTCAGCACACAAGTTAAAAACAGTCAGATGTTATCCATGTTTCCCGAGCTGAGTGATGTGATGATTGGTTTTGGCTTTGTATGTTGGATGAAGTCTGTGTTAAAGTGTCTTTAAAAAATTTATATTTTTTGGCCTCATGCCGGAATTTCATGTGCCCAACAAAAGAATGTTTTGTAGTAATGCATTACTACATTACCCCCGCCCGGCCCCCTTACAAATTGGTTTAATGGCGTCTGTATGTTTTGGTGTCTGTGACAATCGTTTAGCTCCTTCCATCGGTCATGTGCTGGCCCTTAGGCCTTTGTTTTTCAAAAGCCCCTTGTTATATTTTGGACTTTGATGAAGCCACTCATCCAAGTAGCTTTGTAGCAGCAACAATGACTTTACCTGATATGAGCCGTTTCCTTTTAATAGGCAACTTAAAACCAGCAAGTAATGTTGTCTCTTCAAGGCAATGTATGTAGGTGTCAAATATCATGACCGCAAAGAAAATGTGTGCGTTTCCTCAACCAATTTTAAGTGTTGACGCTTGTCACCCCCCTCAGGGAAGGACCTGTCCTGCCGCAGCAAAACGGACCTCAACTGTATTTTCGGCAAAAGGGCCAAACATGCGAACGGTTCCATCAAGGAGGAGGTAAGATGACCACACCCACAATGCAACCTGCCACATGCACATCCTGCACATCTGCGTGCTTCCTGCTGCGTCTTTACAATTTGTTTACATGTAGAGAAGGGGTGCCCGTGACAAATCGCTAGTCCGTTAGCAGCTCCACGGGTCCTCCCTGTGACATTGGCGCTGGTAACCTCAACTTACGCCCGCCTTTAGCGTTGCGTGCGCCGCGGTGGCTATCATGCCGTGGCACCAGCCTTCCTTGCCACCCTCGGGCTTATTAAGGATGACCCGAGCTAATGCCTCCCATCAGCCGGCTCTGTGCCACGTGACCCCCTGTGGCTCCTGCCAGGCCCCGCCGCAGCCCGCCGGCTCTGATTAGCTCGTGTCATGGCGTGCAGCTTTGACACCGCCAGCAGGCCGCTTGCTGGCAGCAAAGCCAGCTAAATCCAGTTAAAGGGATTTGTACTCGCACCCCCCACTCTCTCCTCTCCATGCACACTCCCTCCCTCCCGCCTGCCCCTGCCTGCTTCTTGTCTGGGAGCGGTCAGCGCCACGCAGAAGGGCAAGCATTACCGGAATCGGGATGAGGTTTGCAGAATTCTCAAATGATGACTGTTGCAAAAAGGAAAAAGTTTTTATTTTGTGCTTTTACTTTTTTTATCTTTTGTGATGCTTCATGGTCCTTAGCAGCTTCACTGCTTTGCCGATTGGTGCTCAGGGGTCCTTTGTGGATCGCAAACATATCTTGGTCAGACGAGGTACATTTAACTCATGCCAATGAATGAATGTTTGAGCCAGTTTGTCAATGGACAATATTCCTTTAAAATGTCGAAGTGTCGGTTACTTCTGTTATTTTTTTTATGCAAACACTAAATTAATTGCAGGTCAGTGCCAGGTTGTAACCTTGGCGACAGTCCATTAGGATGCATAACAGTGATTAGGAAACTCTGTTGGCATTGGTCGGACAGTCGCTTGGCAACCGTGTCTGTTTAGCCCCAAGTAGAACACCTGAGCTGTTAAATACCTTATCCTTAAACCTTATCCAAGGCTCATTATGATGGTATTCGACGCATAATTGTATGTTGATAACTTAAGTATCCCTAAATCAATAGGTTACCCTTGAACATTTGACGTCAGTTAAGATATCCCGCTTTTCATAATTTCGCAAAGTTGATCATGTTTGTGATTGTTTTTTGTTGATGAAAATATGTAATATAAACATCGAATATGACAAAAACGATAACCATTACATAATTCAGTAAAGCGGTCCTTAATTTTGTAAAGTGAATCGTTTTCATCTTAATTCAATATTTCAATCAACAAAAACGATCAAAAACATTCGGTCGCCGGTTGTAGGGAATCTTTCATGACAAACGTTGGAGACATTTGCATTTAAAAATCCATAAAATTGCGAGCACCGTCCCCGGCGCCCGTCCCCGGACGGGGCCCGCGAGCCGGCTTCACAATGGCCGCCACCTCCCTGCTGATCACCCCCCCGGAAACAAAAGGCCTAGCATGGCGCTTGTTTTCCCCATAATCGTTTGGTTATGGGGGCTGTTGCTGAGCCAGATGTGACACAATTGACCATATCGAACCCGGAGCGCGGTGACAATGGCGTCCCCCAAGACGCGACGCGCTGGCCCCCCTAGAAAGATCTGCGTGTTGTGGGCGGAGCCGAGGACCTCGCCGTCGATGCCAGCGACCGATAACTGAAGTCACGACTGTTTTTTCTTTTCTTTTTTTTTTTAAGTGTTTTTTAATTGTTTTGGCAGTCGTCGCTGTACTAAGTTAAGACCTTCCCCCCCCCCCCCCACCTTCTCCTTCCATGTAACTTAAATCTCGGTAAACATTTGAACGCTACGTGAATGACTTACTGCGTAGGTTGTGTTGTATGGTTTCTGTTGTGTAAACACACTGGACATATGACACGCACACACACACACACACAGGTTTATCCTTCCTCTGTGGAGATGCGCTTCCTGCTGACCCCTTATCACGGAACACAACACACTCTGTAAACCAGACCGACACACACACACGAGTGTGTATTTATAAACTCCCTGACATTCCCTCCCCCCTCCCGGGCGGGTGGACACCTTGAGACAAACAGGCCGAAGGGGTGGATGATTTTCTTTCCCCCTCATTATCATGTTGAATCCCCTTTGAGCCCGCCAGTCTTCGCCTCGTTGAGCTAGCATGTTCCTCCTCCTGCTAGCATGCGGACTCAGGGCCTCAGGCTGTCTCCACGTCTCTTTACATTTCAATTTAAATCGGAATGAATCGAACGCATGTGTTCGGTCACAACATTCGTATTTTCGAGTCGGCGTAATTTTTTTGGCTAATAAAAACCAAAACAAACGGCGGCCATCAATAACGGCCGCGCCATTACGGCCCCCGGCTGGGCCCCGCGCGTTATCCGCTCGTGTTGGAGCACCTGTCCGTCTGCGGCCCTCGGCGCCATCCATCACGCGTCCCACGCCCGCATGCCCTCCCCCTTCCTCCCCCTTCCCTCCCTCCTTCCCTCCTCCTCCGTCGGCCCCTCAGCACAATTACTCACCGCAAGACAAATGACGGGCCCCCGCTCTGCCGAGATATCACAGGGGCCCGGGCCACTTCCACCGCCGCGGCGCTCTGGCAGCCCCCTGCTGCTCCCTGGGCTTATCGGCGGGCGAGCACTGCCCCTGGCCGTTCCTGTGTCTCCACCCCCCCCCTCTCTCTCTCTGTCTCTCTCACGGTCCCCCTTTCTCTCTCTTTCTCTGTCTCTCTCACGGTCCCCCTCTCTCTCCCTCTTTCTCTCTCGGTCACTCTCTCGGTCGCTCTCTCTCTCTCTGTCCGACTTTCTCTGCCTCTCTCTCTCTCACACTCTTTCTATCCCCCTCTCTCTCTTTCTGTGCCTCTCTCTCTGTCCCTCTCTCTCTGTCCCACTCTCCCTCTCTCTCTCTCCCTTTGCCCTCCTCTGGGGGTTTAGTTAGGGGGAGCCACAGGGGGCGCCGGGCCCTGGCTTGATTTATCTCCGCGGCCCCCGCCGCCCGGCCGCTCAGGCAGGCCCAAAGAGCCGACGAGGCTCCAGCGGGCCGCTGGCCGCGGAGCCCGGCATTAGCTGAAATAAACCATCCTGCCGCACCCGGTGAAAAATGTCCTCTGATTGGCTAATTAATCAGTCAAAGGGGAGCGACGCGGCCGGTGACTTGAGGGACCCGACCGGGCGACCGCAGAGGGGCCTGCTGATAAATAGACTCCCCGCCGATTCATACATCAACCAAAGTTGGTCATTTTTTAAAAGCCTGGTGCCGGTGTGAAGGGTGGAAGCCCAGGCCTGTGGGTTTGTGTTTGTGTTGCCGTGTTGTTGTGTGGCGGTGAACTGTGTGCGCACACCTAACACCGTCAGATAATTGAGATATATATGGTCTTTATTGTCAACTTTGGATCATGATTTCACTGCTTTTTCTTTTGGTTGTTCTTTCATTGAATTTTGCCAAACAGGGTTAACTACAAAAGACAGAAATGAAATTATACTTAAACTTATTTTTTGAACCCCCATTAATAACCTGTCAAATCTATTACTTTTTTGGGGGTAGAAGGAGAATCATTTTAAAGCACCAATTCATTAAAATGGATTCCATATCGCAGTGCAGACGGTTAAACCAGATTATAAAGATGTATTCTCTGTGCAGTTCATCTTAAGGGCATGTGTGTGTGTCAACTCCTTCAGTCTAAAACCTTGATAAAAAAACGACTCGACGGCTTTTCAACCCTCAAACCTTGGACAAATATTAACGAAGGAAAAACAAAAAACACCCGACATGGTGCGATTTATTGCTCTGAGTCTTGTTTTGATGTCTGGCTCACCAGCCAGGCGGGGGTAGGGCACCCTGCGTCCCGGGGTCAGCCTGACCCCCATGGCCTCTCCCACTCCCACTCGCGCTCGGCCACAAAGGGCCCCGCAGCCAGCCTCCTCGGCTGGCACCTGTTGCGTCGGTTCCCCCCTCTGCCCACGCATCGTCCGCATGAAGGATCACACGTCAGCGGTTGGGGGTGGGAGAGGGGTTGTGGGGGGGGCGGGGGTCCCCCGACGCCACCGCCATCCTCAGGAATATGGGCCAGGGCATGACGGGGGCCTCCTGCGTTTGGCAGATGTGTCGGCTACCGGCGCCGGGGCGCTGGTGGGCGGAGCCGAGCGAGAACTTGTGCTGACCACGCACAGGGGCCGAGTCTTCTTTATTTTATTTTTTATCGGTGGAGGAACGGTGCTGCGGTTGCTTGGGTACCCAGATCTGACCCTTTGGGACGGAGGCTGCAGAGCGGAGACTACCAGCCTCCTCTGCTCTGGAGCATTTTTAATCCCGAAGTGGATATATTGGACATTATCGTTAACAAGTTTTCTGTAGTTTAACAGTGCTATTCGACAGTTTTTCTTGTTCGTGTCAGGGTTAACCCTAATTTATGAGCTTAAAAACATCCTTCTTTTTCAAGTAGTTTGAGATACAAAAAAACCCCAGGAAGTTCTACTCCGGAATTGTCCTTAAAGTGTGTTCTCCTAGGATGGTCGGTTCAGGAAGTGACATCTCTTATTTAAAAAAAACGTCCCAACACGCCCGCGGCATCGGACGCGACGCATGTCAACAACACTTAGTCCCTCTCGGGTAACACCTAATGGCCCCAAAGTCAACCGCGATTCAAAGAACAAACGTCTGTTACCGCACCCACCCCCATATCGCGCCGACCGCCACAAAGAATGCCGCCACCGTCGGCCGCTCTCGTCGGAGCACGGCGTGTACCCGTCTAGCCGGTTGCGCTGGGGATGGCTCCCCCGTGGGCTCTTGCCAGCTCGCTGACACTTACAGATTAGCGTCGCGCAGAGAAACCACCGTCTGTCTCACGGTTACACGGGCTTAAGCGCTAACGCAACGGGGCCCCGGGTAATTACCGCCTTGTGAAGCTAACCGGCGGACGGTTCTCCAGCGCCCCCCCGGCTGTTTGCGGCCACCGAGAGCCGTTTAATCACCGACTTTATAAATCTAATTAATCACACCGGAGCCGGGCTAAATAATTGCAATGTCCTCCATTTTTGGGTGGTGGCGGTGGCGGTGGGGGTGAGGGGGACGCCGGATTCGATGTAAAGCATATGCGTAGGGCGCTCACGCTGCATGCATAATAGCGTCTTCATTTGTTTGTGATAAACGCTCCTGCCACTGAAATATTATTTTATTTCCGTAAGCATATTAGTTTAGGAACCCGGCCCTTACACCAAACTAAGGTGGGAACCGCGGTGTTCCATGTGTGGCATTACGAATCTACCGTTCTCGGAAATGTTGTCCCGTTGAAATCATATTTCGCCACCCCCTCCCAAAAACTGTTGTCCCCCACCCGTTAACTGGTAATTGATGGAAGCGGACCCCTTATGTAATTACTCCGAAGGAGCCAAAGAGCATCCACCTGTTTTCCGCTGTCCGCCCACGTCACGCTCATGAAGGATGGGCCGGTGGACTGGTGCAGCTCATCAGGGAGAGCCCGGCCCTGGCCTGATCCATACACTTCTGCGATCGCCAAATTTATTATTATGGCAGGACAATGAGGAGACGCTCGCACAATTAGCGGAACCCACCGATATTGGCCCGATGGTATTGGGGAAAAAAGGGTGGGTAACGCAGATAAGCAATTTTTTTTCTCCGAGAGATGAATTGGTCGCCGGAGCTTTTGTCAAATACTAACGAACGCCGGTCGAACGCTCGGGGAGCGGCTGCGCGTCAACACATTAACGCGTCAAACGGTGCGTTCTTTATGTGTAGTTTTTTTAAAAGATGTACGGTTTATTATTTAGGTTTGATCACTGTATATCGCTGTGTCTCAAATGTGTTCTTACATTTTGGAACACGTGGAAGGACTTTATGGTGTGCTCATCAACTACGGTACAAGTGAACATCTTACATTTAAAAGAAAATCCTCATATGTATTGATTAAATCTATATTTTTATTATAATCACCAATCTTGAGATTTTTACACAAATGTTCCTCAGGCTCATCAGCATAACTTGCAAACAATAGGCAGAACCTTTTGTAAAATCGGCTCTCCCCGTGGATTCTCATTTTCTGGAGTGAAGTTCCACATGCACCGCAGCGAACCTCCTCCATGCTTCTCCTCCGCTCCCCGCCGTCTTGGCAGCGCGGCCCGCAGGAGAGCCTCCGTTGGCCGCGTTAACCGGGCGGTGGGGGGGCGGGGGGGGGAACGCGACTGGAGTATGTTGAAGGAGGCGGCCTGTTGAATGCCTTCCCAGCCTCCTCTTTTCTGCGGGGCCCTCTGTGGGGGCCCTCCCTGTGTTCCCTGCCCAGCCCGGGCCCCCACCAGGGAAGAGAGCCGGAGCAGGAAGGGCCCGATAGCCAGACCCGCTCCCTCTGCCGAAGGAGCCTTATCTCAGCGCTGCACACCGTGCACTGAACGCATCCTCTTCCTGGGGTGCTGGAGAAGGGGGGGGGGGGGTGGCGGTGGCGGGGGTGGGGAAGGGGGTGGAGGAGGAATGGTTGACTCAAGGTGCATTTTCCAGCCTTCCTCCCACTCGTCAACCTTCCCTGGGTGGCGCTGCCTTCTCCGCTGAGGTTCAGCCGTAGAAATTAAATACGGGATCTGCCTTAAAGTGGCCTTACTGTTTATTCCGCAGTCAATCGTACCGGTTGCATTTCTGCCAAAAAGAATTGCTTACTTTTTCGACCTTAAAAGGCCGACAAATGGGTGAAGTAGTGCACGGTTTGTAGGTTAACAATATGTACATGCAGTTGGGTTATTTTTGCATCCCTAGGTGTTCAGAAGGATCATTGATCTCTGCAACATTATAAAGGATGCACTAGCTTAATTTGCCTGCAACAGTAGTTGAAATCAAAGTTAGTATGATTGATGATTGATGATCAATGCAAAAAGCATACTGATAATGCTGACATAAACGCACAGCAGTATCAACTTGTTTACCTGTTTTTCTATATATATATATATATATATGTGTGTGTGTCGGTCTGTGTCCGGCCTTTTGCGCAACGCAGCACTTTTCCTCCGTCATATCAGAGGGGTCTAATAGCTTCCCCAGGCAGTGAAAGGATGAACCACCACCGCCACCCATCACCCCTCACCCCCTTGACATGAAGCTCCAACCACCACCACCCCTGGTCAAGGGGGAGGTCTTCCTGAGGGTCCCACTCTCCCACCATCTCCTCCTCTTATTTCCAGCTCCTCTTTTGCCACTCTCTCATCCAGCGTCTCTCCCCCTCTGGAGAGTAATTTCACAGGCGGTGGGAAGGCAGCCCCCAGCCACCTTCCCCAAATCCCACATGTTGTTCAGGGCTGTCAGCGTTTAGAGGTCCCATACCCCCGCTCTCCCAAGCTGAGAGACACCATTGTGCCTAACGGGGGGAGTATAGATTTATTTTTTTTCCTCCCCCCCTCCTGGAAGTTGAAAAGTTTTGTTTAATGGTAGCTCACCCAGAGGGCCGTCTCCCCTCCTGTTAGAGGGTGAGGCTAATTCCAGGTGAAGGTCTGAGGGTGCACAAAACGTATACAACCTGAGGGCTGGTTGAAACACCTACCACGAGAGGGCTCATCATCACGGCAGCTTTTTGTTTTCGTAAACATTTGGTTGTAAACAAACTTTGACTTGAACAGTTATTTACATTTGTCCTTCGTGTGGGCATAGTAAATCCTTCATAATCTAAAGCCTTAAACACATTTTTCCTAAATTGTTGATTGTTAGGAGATGATTCATGCTTTAAATTGATGTGATGAATGATGATGGGATGCCTTTCATTATTAAATGCTATGTTTTATTTTATTCCCTGGTGTGAAACCACCGCTCAACATTATGTTGGGTCACTAACTGCTCATGGGAATTGACCATTTTGAGCATTTTTAGCCAAGGCACTCTGAATCCCACCAGGGTTCACCTGCAGCTAAACGCTCCTCATTTCCGCTTCCTATGCGTTTACTCCTCTTCGTTGTCGTCGGCCTCAAACCCTTGAGCGCTGGATGCGGACGCAGAAGGCCAACAGGGAGGTGAAAACTCCCCGACCCTATCGTTCACGTACATCTTTTAATCTGTAGGGTCTGTGAGGGAATAGAAAGCTGCTCTCCACGCGAAGAAACGCACAGCCAGAGTTGTGGCATTGTTTAGCGTGAGCCTCCAGAGAGGCCTTGGGTATTCTTCGGAGCAAATCATTATGCATTGAGTAGGCCATTAGGAAAATGAAGACGAATGGGCCGGCGGTGACAAAACGCTCACACCGCACGCTCGCCCGTCCAGAGTGTTTTGATCGCACCGCGGGTTAAACTGGAGAAAAACGTCAGGTGGACGCCATTCCCACGACTCTCCTGGACGGTTAAGGGGGAAGGAAGTGAATGAGTGTGTCGCTGGCTTTCCCGTAAATGGGGGAAAATCTCCCCGGTAGCACAGGTCTCTGGCTCATAGGAGGCGCACTGGAGGCAGGCTGTAGGAGGCCCTCGGGTTTATCCAAACTCTTCATCAAACTGAAGGTTACGAGGTGATTCAATAGAAATCACAGCCTCTTATCCTTTATTGAACTGGTTGACATTTTTGTCTAGTGATCTAGTCTAGCAAAAGGATGTAAATCCCTGCTAGGTTCACCAGTGGAAAAACCTGTTTTTTGCAACGCGGCCTGAACTTGATTGACATCCAACTTTTGCCGTGGGAGG
Source organism: Gaidropsarus macrophthalmus (assembly GCA_027123715.1). Lineage (NCBI taxonomy): Eukaryota > Metazoa > Chordata > Actinopteri > Gadiformes > Gaidropsaridae > Gaidropsarus > Gaidropsarus macrophthalmus. The sequence goes on along the minus strand of JAOTIX010000082.1, from coordinate 4,503,130 downwards.
AAGGCAGTTGATTGAAGCTGATAACGCATGTTCTCAACCTGCTCTCCAAAGACCAGGCCCGTGAGGGTACTTTCGTGTCTGCGACAAATCCTCACACGACGTGTAAAAGTGCCATCACAAACGGTGACATTTTCTTTGTCCGACGTTGTCTTTGTAATGGTGTCCATCAACGCATCACTTTACACCCACTTTGTCTCAAACAAATGAGCGCTTGGTTCCATGTGGTGAATGACAAACCCCCCCCCAGGTTATGGGAAGTCTATTTTTAACCCGAGACCCCCCCCCCCACCGAAACAAAATGTCTGAGACCCTCACCACATTCTCTCCTTCATGTCTGTCTCTATCTCTAGGAGAACAATGGCCAGGACTCCCAGGGGGAGAAGGAGGTGAAGATGGAGGTGAAGGAGGAGGCAGAGGAGCAGGCCATCTGTGCGCGGCCCCAGCCGGACCTGGACGTGGAGGGGATCACCCGGACCGTGACCAGCACCCTCACCATGCAGGAATACTTCGCCCAGAGGATGGCTCTCCTCAAGAGGTCCCGGGGCCAGGCCCAGCACCGGGAACCGGTCCGGTTGTTGGCCTCGGCGGTTGCCACGGAGACCGCTGAGGCCTCGGACCCGGATCGCACCAGCACCTCCCCTACTGGGGTGACGCCGGATGACCTCGTCCCCACCGCCGACAATGATTCAGACGAAGAGCCCAAGAAGAAACGGAAGAAGAGCAGGAAAAACAAGGAGGCTCCTGCGGTGGAGGAGGAGGAGGAGGAGGAGGTGGTTGTGGTGGAGGAGGAGGAGGAGGTGGTTGTGGTGGAGGAGGAGGAGAAGGAGGTGGTGGTGGTGGTAGAAGATGTGGACCAGGAGCCGGTCTGCCAGGAGAAAACGAAGAAGAAGAAGAAAAAGAAGAGCAAGAGGAAAGCGGCGGAGGTAGAGGAGGCCGAGGAAGACGGGTCCTCCTCAGCACCGGGGGAGAACGCGGAGGTGAAGCCCAGCAAGAAGAAGAGGAAGACGGATGGACTTTGTGTCGAGTCACCCCTGGATGAGGGCCCCGCTGTGGAGGATCAGGCGGCCCGGTCCGACGGTACGAGTACCAAGAAGAAGAAGAAGAAGAAGAGGAAACACCAAGAGCGGACGGACGGTGAAGTGGCAGAAGAGATAGCAGAGGTGCCGGAGAGGAAGTCCAAAAAAGATAAAAAGAAACGCGAATGAGGTTCCCCCAAAACGATTCGTGGGCTTAATCCTACCGTCACGTGGACAAGGTCTTCCCTGGTGCGCTTTTATGCAGCAGACTACAAAGACATGATCTTTTACATGAAATACCCTCAAACGTAAAACAGTTTTTGGGGACCTTACCCTCTAAGGTAGAATTGTTTTGTATGTAGATATGTACATTATCTCTGCCCGGTTTCTACAGGGCAGCACCACTGCAGCGGTGGCGCTGTTAAAGTGAAATGCCTTGCTCACAGGCTCTTTTCAAATGGACTGAAATCGTCGCTGTATATCACTGCTCCTTTCGTCTTTAGCGTTTGCACAAGTGATGGTGGTTGAGCGAGTATGAACTGGTGATTGCATCCCCGAAGCTGAACAGCTTGATGCAGTTGGCTTTTCGCCCAAAATATTATTGTGGAAAGGTTTCATTCTTGCAATGCTTTGTCCTCCAGGAAGACGGCCTGCGTGACATGAACCCTCTGCAACACATCAAACAATGCTCACTCTGAACCATCACTTCTGTCATCTACCAAATGGGGGGGAAACTCCATGTGGAATACCGGTTTTCCTTGAATCCCCCTGGGAACATCGCCGACCCAACTCTTTCTTAGCAGTCATGCCCGTGTGAATAAATCAAAGTCAAAACGAAAGCCATTTCTGTTCAGTTATTTCTTCTGTAAACTATGACAAAGAAGTCTGAGATTGAAGATTCTGGAGTTTATTTTGACCACGTTTGAAGCATTTTATAATCTCCTTATTCTATTCTGCCCCTAGACGGAAATTGAACACTTTGGTCGGCCTGTTGCAAAAAAACATAACCTGTTTGTGTGTGATGGTGCAGGGCTATATTACCGATACAAATAAAAAATATACAGCTGGAGGTACACACTGTAAAGGACTCCAGTCTATTCTGGCTGCTAATGGATTTGATTTATAGCATGTATTCCTGTTGCTTTGAAGCAGATTCCCTAACGAGCAGCTCCTGTTCTGAGATGAGTTTATCGTTTTTTCTGAGTCTATGGAGGAAAAAGTAAATCGCAACCGTCTAACATCGCTTCTCATAACAGAATATTAGGAGTCCTGTATATTAAGGTCACCTTTTTGCCCCTCCAAAATACATGTTGGAATTCAAATGACCTAAATTATCAGCGTTTATTTAAGTAGACCAATAAACTACTGTAGGATAGCATACCTATTAATAAATCTTCACTTCTGCTATTCAGGCTTGCATATCAAAAGTGTCATTGCAAAACGTGAATTGAAATGGCAGTCAATTTCTCCAAGGGTGGAGTCAAAGACAGAACAGTCCTATTAGTCACAAAAAGGTTTCTAATGCATTACTCTAAACGTCCATAATGAAGCGGTTCCCAAACTTGGGGTCAGGACCAAACTTGGGGTGCAGATGCACAATGATATTTTCCATTTAGACATTAAAAAAAGCTGGGATCCACTCTTAAAGTTAGAGGCATATTGGACCCAATTAGCATACTGCAAAGTAGGCGGTGAATCAGAGTTCCGCTGCAGCGCACTATCATGAGCAGCGTGTCCTTTCCGGTTGGTTTTGCGGTTGTCACGATTGTTTTGCGCTCCCCTCCGAAACGTATGCATCACGCGTGCGTGTTGTGTCCGCGAGAGAGAAGGAGGAGGAGGAGGAAGTATGGTGCTATACATCACGGACATGTCCACCCTGGGCAATCTGTAGTTTCAGGTGCTGTGTATCCTCTTCCTGTGAGGGGTAAAGTCCCGTCCACAGATCATGAGGCTGACACCTCTCTGCCGGGATTGGTGGTAAAGGGGGGTAACCCCCGGCCCCCTCTGTTTTACGGCATGAACGGCATTACGCACGACCCTTTCTGTCTAACTTTAATTTTTTTTATGATCCCCTTTATACTGGTGTTATCCAGGAGCGTTGGCACCTGCAGTGCGCCCTCTGAAAGGTAAGCCCCCCCTGCGTGTGTGTGCGCGTGCGTGTGGGTGCGCAAGCGTCTGGATCTGTGAGAGCGCGAGCCACTTGGCCCCTGCCCAAGAGGAGCCTGTCAACAGGAACCCCGTCCCCCGTCCCCTCCACTGAAAGAAACTGATTTCCTCTCGTTCACATGGATGGTTTAGCTTTAAATGTCCCAAATACCCGCTTTACCCCCAATTATTGACAAGTGCCACCTAATAACCCCCCCCCCCCGAGTGTGTTGATTGCACAAGTCCCTTATTTAACGTGCGGCAGAACATTTCACTTAAATCATTAACGCCTCCGCACAAGCGGTGTTGAGACATCAAGTGACGTCACTATGGGCCGTTACGTCAGGGACCAGTTCTGGGATCCGGCAGAACCAGTCCGGTGAGGGTTTGGAGGAAAACTCCAGGGGACCAAGGTTTTGTTACAGAAGTAACACACCAGACATAACCTCACTCCAAGTTGCAGTTATGTAAAGAAGACTTCTTCTCCTACCTAAGCAATAAGTAGGCCTAAAAACCAGGCTACGAAAAACAACGTCAAGGGTGCATCTATACTTTTCTGTTTATGATGATTGATTGCAAGGAAATAATGAAAAAGTGCAATTTCGTGGGGCAATCCGAATTAAAACATTCACTTTGGAGCAAGGTAGTAAAAAAAAAAGCAGATCGCCTAATCATTATAAAAAAAGCATTAGTTAGTAATGTGTAGTAATGTGTTTTGATGTGAGGGGGTGTTTGGAACGGAGTGGATATGTTTACACCTTTCTCCATACTTTCACGGAGCTCAAGTTGCAACCAAGGAGGATGGTGTGTGTGTGTGTGTGTGTGTGTGTGTGTGTGTGTGTGTGTGTGTGTGTGCGTGTGCGTGCGCGTGCGTGCGTGTGTGTGGACCTGCTCAAATAAAAAGCGCTCCCCCATCCATGAGGAAGAAGTGAATCATAACTCGCGAGGAGGAGTCGCAGCCCACAGCCTCATCCAGTGTGTAGCAGGACACCTTTAGTTCAGACCCAGTCTGTATCACAGTTAGTTAAGCAGCGCTTCTATGTTTGTTTCATTTTTTGTGTGTTGTTTTTTGTACCGGGAAAACACTCAAATAAGTAAAAAAAAAATCTTAGATTTCCATTGAGGTGAGATTAACTTAACTTTGAGGTACAACCGCGCGCGCAGATGGCCGCCCTGATCAGCGCGTACTCGTCGTGGCCGGAGTCCTTCGAGTGTTCCGCGGGGGACGCGGATGACGGCGCGTCCGACGGACACGGCTCGCACACCAGGACTCCCGTGGAAAAGGCGTCGGAGCCGCGCATCAGACGGCCCATGAACGCGTTCATGGTGTGGGCGAAGGATGAGCGCAAGCGCCTGGCGGTGCAGAACCCGGATCTGCACAACGCGGAGCTCAGCAAGATGTTAGGTGAGATCATACACACACAAAAGTGGAATTGGAAACAAAATATACAGGATTTGTAGTTTCCTAATAGCGACCCCCTTTCTTAATAGTAATTACAGATTTAAAAAAAGTTGTGGTCGCCTGAACTGAATCTCAATTGATAAATCACAAATTGAGATCTAAAGTTACCAACACATTTTTGGGGAATTTGTTGTAAATTATTAAAGTAATTTCCTTAAAAATATGATGATATTTCCATACTTATAGGTATATATACTATGTATATAGAAATCTTTTACAAATCTTTTAAAAGTTATATTAATGTTTCATTATTAAAAGTGGAACATTTTGTGACTTTTTTTATTAGGGACCAATGTAAACACCAAAAAGTAAAACATAAAATACTATATCTTCATATACTAACCAACTTCTTGCAATTTGAACATTTCAAAATATTCTCATACTTAAAATAACATTAGAGATTCTTTAAATTACAGATTAATACCGCATGTAGTTTAAACATAGCCAACCTTCGCTGTAATTATGAATGTACAAATTCTTTTCAAAAGTTAAATACTTCTGAAATTCGGATTTGACGACAGATAGGAACAAAGGCCTAAAGCAAAAGGGTTTTGTCTAACTCACTCACTGGATCATTTATAATATACTGTTCCCCATATTCATTTATATCCATTTATTTGGTCTCAATACACTTGTAATTCTTTTGACCAATTTGTTCAATTGAAAAACGAAAGAATGAGATTGATACTGATAAGATGTTTTATATAAAGTGAAGCTTATTGCGGCCTGTTCAATCAGCTCTAACCACTGGAATGTTAGCAACATATATATAAAATATAAAAATCTTGAAAGATCAGTTTGACTTCATATTTTGGACAAAAGCGCTCAAGATATGAAATGACAACGAAGCTCGAAATGAATCTCCTGAATTCCTCAAACACATTTTATTTTACAAAAGCTTAATTTACAAATGTGGTCCTGGGTGTTGACAAGCGGTCCGGACCACATCTAGAAACTCCAAACCAAAACAAATACCTGGGAACCCCCGCGCCCGCCCCCACCATCCGCACAGGACGGATGTGATGGAACGCTGCGTCCGCCGCCAGCTAAACTAAACGTGTCCGTTGTCCCCCTCCCCCC
>JAOTIX010000082.1:4464588-4477086 GCA_027123715.1 Gaidropsarus macrophthalmus | reverse complement strand
TGGAAGTCCCTACCGTTTGATCGGTAGTCTGTGGACAGAGGGAGGGAGAGAAGGAAGGGACGAGGGACAGTTTCTATCAGTGAGGCCGTGTCCACTCTCTCAGCGAACGGGACTTAAGCTCCTTATCTTAAGTGACTTGACAGTTTTATTTATGGCCCCTTCTTGTTATCCGTGACTGTATTTTTACTCTCTTGTCTTGCCAGGATTGTGCAAGCGGTGCACATCACAACTGTGCTCTGTCGCTTCGTTCCCTGCTTTAATTCCAACCTGTTCTGAAAAGAAAGACTTTAAATTATATTGTCAGTCTAAAACTGATGAATCTGCATTCTGTATGCCCTCCTTAAGTCTGCGGTGTGGTCGGTATCCAAACATTGTGATTGGATTTCAGAAATATACACTTGACTTCAATGAATGGTCAACTCCTTAAAAGAGTCTCCAATTCATGTCAAGTTGGTCAATAAACAAATGTCTACACTATAAGGACAATTAAATACATCATCATTAACACTTCTACTCAACATAGTCTTTTTTTTTCATCTTAGGAGAAAATAGTTGAGAACAAAAAATCCAAACACTAACTTCGAATCTGATCAAAGTTCCTCTCCTTCTCTCCAGGATTGAGGCACTCACGGAATGCTTCCACCTCAGCATCCACACTCCGGGTGGGGGGGCAGAGCGTTGCCATGACGACCCCACCCTGCCCACTCTGACTCCTGCCCCCCACCTCTCTTTGGTCTGAGGAGGAGAACACTTTCCACGATCCCCGCCCACCCCCACTCCTTTGAGCCCGTTCACCAATGTCCGCCCACAGGCCAACCTATCAGTGCTTCCAGGCACTTGGGGGCGGAGCCACGGGTGCCCCCCACGGGCCCTACCTGGCCCCCGCGCATATTGACCCCACCTCCTCCCCCTCCATGTTCCCCGGGACACCCAGGCACCACCTGGCCTACCGGGAGGAGGTGGGAGGGTGCTGCCTGTGCACTGACAACCACCACCACCACCACCTCCTCCACGACGCACCCCCGGTCTCCGCAGGGGCACATTTCCTCCCCCCTATCCCCTGGTACCACCGCCCACCGCCCTATCAGCATCCGCCCGAACACCACCACCTTCCTCATCATCATGCTCCACCGCAGCGCTACGCCCCTCACAGGCCGACCGGACCCCAGGACCCAGGAGATGAGCACCACCACCGCCGCCACCACCGGCGCCGGTCGCAGAACAGAACGACGGTGCTGGTGAAGAACAGCGACCCATCGTTCCGCAGGAACATCGCTCTGCACCGGGGGGGCCCCAGGAGCCTGGAGCTCTTCCTGGAGGAGGTGTCTGAGCTCATGCAGTACCGCGTCCGCAAGCTGTACACACCGGAGGGTCACAAGGTGAGGCCGACACCGTCCACATCCCCGGCCCCCTGGAGATTTAAGAAGAATGTGGGTAGAATATCAACTTAGTTCATCCCAGATGCAAAAGAGGGTGAAAGTCAAGTGAGCGACATTAGGGAGGGGTTTGAAATGATGTCCTGTAGTTGTGGTGACCATAGGTTGTGACGCTAGTGATTGAGAAGCAGAGTGAAGGGAGGCCTCTAGTGACAGAAGTCAGTACTGACTCGACTTGATATCCACATCACGCACACGTTTTGGGTCAGCTTCACTCAACCAGCAGTGCCTTAGATGTACTCAATATAGAAATCAAAAAAGTTATGAAACAGATTTCACAAGTGTTTTTGTTTTCTTTTATTGAAATAAAATTCAAATATAGGTTAGCCTGAAAATGTGGATGTTACAGCAATACTTTTTATATTATTTTTCAACAGAGCACTAATAATTCACAAAAGTGTGTGGCCTGTTTTTGTATGGATGTCATATGGATTTATGAGGCCTATAAGCAGTACTCGAGTTGTAAAAGAAAAATCTGGGGGGATGGTCATTATATGTGCACATTCTCCTCGTTCACAGTATTTTACTTGAACTAGTGGTAATATTTCATTAATAATATTACATTCATTGAAAAAATAACAGGGGATGGGAAAGGCGGATGGCCATTTTAGAAGGGCAATGATTTTTCGGATTCAATTCCTTTTCTTTTCTTCTATAATTTTTCACCCAATGGGAATGCATTGGATTTATGGTTCTAGGGCTGGGGTTAGGGCTAGGGTTTCGCTTGTGATGAGGTTTCAGGGTCTGGATTTTGGTTCTAGGGGTTGGTTTTAGGATTATATTCGTAGGCTGGGCCACGTTTTGGGGATTTCTCAACCTCTTTTTTCCATATATTCTTCACCCAATAGGAATGCATTCGATTTCTGGTTCTAGCACTGGGATTTGGGTTCCGGTTTTGGTGAGGTTTCAGGGTCTGATTTTTATATGTATATTGTTATTATAAAGAAATAATAATACTGGTTAATTTGATTGTTTTGGTGCGATTGTTTTGGTGCGAAGATAAATATATTTTATCTTTTGGTTCATATATCTCATATATACTGTATACACACACCCACACACTGCTGCATTTCCAAAAAACAGACACACACCGTTGTGCTTGCATGCTCATACTGAACCTTGGTACAGCAGGATAACCTTATAGGCCTATAATACAGTAAGATCTCCTACGTATAAATTTAGAATGTGTGTATCTGCAACCACCCATTCATCTTGGTCACATCAGAGCTATTTTTGAGAGAAACAGGTCAATGTGGAGAATCCTCCCTCTGCCTTTAGTTTGTATCTGGAGGTGTCTCAGAAACGCATCCTGCACACAGGCAATTAATTATCCATACCCAGGGCTGGTGTGTGTGACTGGGTTGAAGGCATTCATCTGTTTTAAGTGACAGTAGGTACGGCGATGTGTGTTGTAAAAATTGCATCGTCATCAAAATGCTTCTGCTTAAGAGCCAAATCACATCAGAATGGCTTTCAATATTTCACACAATTGTGCTCTGTGTCAGTTTTGAGATCTGTATTAGTATTTTCAGGTAAATAAAATTAGTTTGGGTAATTTTCCTATATAAATCATTTAATGTTATTTAACATCAATCCCCACATGCTGGTCATTTGTAAGGTCAAACATTCAAAGTGGATTCAGTTGGTATTTCCCTCTGCCATTTTAACTTTTATAGTATTAATATAGTATTAATATAATTGAACAATGATAGTTAAAAATAATGTAATGCGAGCAAGGCATTAATATATTACTTTTCTTTGCTGACATTCCTCTAGTAGGAAAAAGATACAAAAGCTCTTGGACAGAGAAGTTGTTATTGTTTATTCATATCAGGTGTTACTGAGTTTTCATCTCAGATGTTTATCAAATGCTTCCCCGTGAATCAGCAGCTTATCCTACCATTCCCTAAGACTAAGACTTAGGGGATGGCAGTACTGAGACTCGTGAGTGAAAATGGATGCTTGCCATTTTCTCACTGTCACTGGGGACTATGTCAGATTAGTTAATCAATCTTGCCACGATACCTTGGCTGTGATTCAGTGTATCCAAGGAAATGCAAATCATGGCCATCACACTCCTTCACTCAAGGGAAAACCTTCCAAGCTTGAGAACAATTAAACACTTTTTTGAAGATAATATTATGTGTCTACAGGGTCGATCTTTCAACCGCAAACCAACACACACTTGGTGGTAAAATAGTTTCACTTTCTCTTTCCTTCCAGATTGACAGTGTGCACGGTCTCTTGCATTGCCCGAGTATGCTTATCTGTGTAGGACGTGAGCCCTCTCACCCCACAATCTTGGAGAATCTGCGGAAAACGGTGGATGGAAGAACTCCCAGAGTACACGTCAGGAGTTCCACTGGCTGCGCTGAAGAACAGGAGAGTGAGTAGCATAATCATGCAGATGCCACCAGGAACAAATAATTGTAATTAATTAAACTTGCATAAACTCCAATGTATATATCATGTCTGTCTAATCTCTCTAATATCGTTTTCTCTCCATATCACTCCCTTTTTAACTGATTGCACTTAACGCTCATTTAAGGACTGGGGACAAAGACAACTGCAAACCATTCCAGAGACAACGCCAGCACCAACAGATCCTCCGACAAGTCATTACCAGATGGCAGGAATTCCCCGGAGCATACAAACTCCAACCCCGACCCGGGCGCGGAGGACATGATGGATGAAGACATCGAGAAGCGCGTCGTCGTCAACGAGGACGGCAGCCTCTCCATGGAGATGAAGGTGCGCTTCAGGCTCCTCCACGACGAGACACTGCAGTGGTCCACACAAGTCCTGAGGAATGGCGGGCCGAGGTCCTGTGAGTACCGCCAGGGGCACCGCTGCTACCTGGAGCAGAGCAGCACGGAGGGCTGGTCTGAAACCGAGTCCATGATGTCCACCTGTGAGGCACATGAGGCGTATGTCACCCAGCGCTACCAAAGACACATGGAGGAGGCCCACTGCACCCACTGTTGCGCTCAATGCCAAGAGTACCTCAGCAGGAACACACGACCCATTCCAGAAGAGCCGGGAGCTGGCGAGAATGTCGCCTCATCAGGCTCGAACGCGTCCTCGCACAAAACGGTGCGCAAGAGAACTGAGGTTAAAAACACGCAAACTATGTCCATGTCAAGCGAGGAATGTGGTGGGCAGGTGGTGCAGACGGAGACCTGGGTGGAGACCACCGTCTCTACAGCGGACACCGTTCAGTACTGCACGGTCAGGAGCGAGATGTCCCCTCAGAGGTACGAAGGAGGATCTTCCGTGGGCGAGGGCATCGACAACGCTGAGGGAATACCAGATAGGTTCACTTTGGTTCCAACCGAAAGCACTGAGATATTTGATACGTTATCGCTGGTGTCAGGGAGAGAAGAAAGGGCAGGCTCTGCCATCAGTGTATCCTCCATGATCTTAGCATCCCTCACAGAGGACCAAGACGACGAGGAGGATGAGCTTCCTACAGGTGTTTCGAGTTCAGATTTATCTGCTCAAAAAGGATTCCCAAGACCTCCGAGTAAGGGATCTGGTGCTTCTGCTCATTCCCGAAGGTCAAAAAACATATTGAAGTCCTCGACTCCAGGGAGAGAAATATCCTCACCACTGTCAACAACTTCCAAGTCATCAAAGACGAAATGCATATGTGTTACTTTGGATGAACCCACCACAAATGCATCTGGCAGCAATAGACCACCTTCAACCATCTCATCAGGAGATAAAGTCAATGAGGATGGACAACCACAATGTCCCAAAAGTATCATGTCAGAGGGGCAGAAAATGGATGAGGGGTTGGATGAAGAAGAAAGTAATGAAGAGGTAGTTGGAGACAGAACTTCAAAGGTATCAGAGCTTCCACCAGGTCCAAGCGATCATGCAAACAGAGCTCTTAGCCAGTTATCACAAAGGTCAGGGGCTTCTGTGAGATCGAATAGATCAAAAACCAAAAGTCCAGAAGAGCAAGACACACTGAAAGATGAAAATGGCGTTGATAGTGCAGAAGAAGAAATGAGACCTTCAAGTTCTGCGTCAGCTGTCGTGATCAACGCAACTGATCACGACAGCACTGCTGAAAGAATAGCTAGTGCTATGTCAGGAAAATCAGTACAGTCAAATAGGCACACTGATAACAAATCAACAGTTTCTGAAGATCCATTGGTAGATGAGGAAACAGCTGAAGAATCTGAGGAGAAACAAATGGAAGATGAGAGGGTGTCTCCTGCCATGTCATGCAAATCAGCAAAATCTAGGAAATCCCATGTTTCCGCTAGATCAATGAAGTCAAAGTTGTCTGACTTTCAAGCAGAAATAATCTCTGATGATAACGAGGAACCAATGGAAAAAGCGCCAAGTAAGATATCAACCGAATCAGCCAAGAGGGAGAGTGATGATATTCAGGATGATCAAACTCTTCAAGTGGAATCTCCAGATAGAGCAAAAAGTTCCATGTCAACAAAATCAACAAGGTCTAATACCTCTGCCAAGTCGAGTAAATCTAAAAGATCACAAGTTTCTTCTGAACGCGGTGAACTTGTAAAGAGACCAGCAAGCATAATAACAACAAAGTCAGTAGATTCAAATGCTTCAGCAATGTTGACTGATGCCCCTGATGAGGATAATGTTGATGGTGAAAATGCAGAGGATGTGAGGGAAGAGACAGCATCCTGTTGCATGTCATTGAAGTCTACAAAATCCACAAAGTCAAATGTCTCAGCTATATCAAAAAAATCAAAATCTTCCGAAATCCCTGCTGTAGAAAGTGGGGACATCTCTGCTGATGACAATGCAGGAGAGGAATCCGGAGAACCTGAAAACGGTTCAGCAAGCTCAATTTCCGCAAAATCTGGGAGATCTAATATTTCAGCGATATCAAACATATCCAAATGCTCTAAGGTTCGATCTGACAAAAGTTTAGAAATCTCTGATGAAATTAAGACAGAGGAAGGAAGTGTCTCCAGTGTGAGGTCAGCCAGGTCTCATGTCTCAAGAAGATCTAAGACCTCAAAGACCCCTGTGGCGCCGTCGCAGGAAGATACTGCAGAAGACAAGGGCAATGTAGAAAGACCAGCAAGTTCCACATCAGGAAAGTCTGTAAACACTCATGTATCAGAAATGTCCAAGAAATCCAAGGCTTGTGAAGCCGAGGAACGAGCAGAAAGCGTCCTGTCAGCCAAATCAGCAATGACCGATATCTCCAGAACCTCCAGAAAGTCTTCTGCAGTTAAATCTGAAGCAACCACAGTGAAAGATGACATGGAAGAGAGAGCACCAAGCATCATGTCACTTAAATCTACCAAATCAAATGTTTCTTCAAGATCGAAAAAGTGTAAAAAAACTGATACTACAGAAGAAAAGGTGGATTTGCAAGACATAGAGGCCAGACCTCCAAGTAGTATGTCATCCAAATCAATCAAGTCAGCAAAGTGTAATGCTCCTGCAGAATTCAGTGACTCTGGAGATTTCACAGTAAATGATGGTGATGTTCCAGAAAAAGGCAGCAACACAGAGGAAACTTCAGAGCGCGCAGCGAGTGCCATGTCAGCCAAATCTTTAAGGTCCAATGTCTCTGCTAGATCTAGAAAAAGTGAAGCTCCCTCTGTTAATGGTGACTTGCCTGATGACGGGATTGAAGGCAGGGCCTCCAGTGCAGCCAAGTCAAACATCTCTCGGACATCAAGGAGCTCAAAAGTATCTGGCAGAAAGGCTGAGCTGGAAACTGGAGAAAGAGCACTAAGTGGCATGTCGGCTAAATCAACAAGGTCACGCCGTTCTGCAAAATCAAAGACATCAAGAGAACCTGGAGTAACTTCTGAAGGGAATACTGCCAGTCCTGCTGGAGATGATAGCGATAATGAACCCGAAGCTGCAGGGCGAAGAAGTGCCATATCAGCAAAGTCAAACTTCTCTGTTAAATCTGGGATCTCAAAGTTCTCCGGCGTCCCTCATGAAGTTCATGTTCTAGATGACGAGGAAGCTCAGGAGAGAGCAAGCACACATTCTGAGAGCACAGCTGATGTTCCTGGTGAACAAAATAGTCCTGAGGAAGAAAGAGCAACAAGTGTCATGTCAGTAGAGTCTGCAAGGTCTTATGTTGCAAGTACAAAATCTGCAAAATCTGTCAAATCAAATGCATCAGCAATAATGAAGAAAGCTACTGAAGTGCCTTCTGAGAAACCTTTCGAGCTTACTGCAGATACAGAGGGTGAAATTAAAGAGAGAGCAGAAAGTGGATTGTCAAATACAAAATCCACCACGTCTCATGTTTCTGTGAGTTTCATTGAGTCAAAATCACACGATCCAGAGGAATTACACCCCACTGACAATGAGGACTGTGAGGAAAGACCTTTAAGCAAAATGTCAATCAAATCAGGAAAATCTAATGTTACAGCCGTATCTGCCTATTCAAAGGTATCCAAAATAACCGCTGGAGATGGAGCTGATTGTCTCGATGGAGGCCCTGCCGAACAGGAAGCCGAGGACAGGGCGCCGAGCAACATGTCCGAAAGGTCGGCAAAGTCCAGCATTTCTGCTAAATCTATGGGTTCAAAGGCATCTGGAGCTCTGTCTGAAAGACCATCAAGTGTGAGATCAAAAAGATCAAATGTTAAAAGTACATTTGAAGAATCAGATGCTGCCAAATGCCCGGCTGCACCTATCGTTGTCGTTCAGGAAAGTTCCGAAAATGATCCTGATGAGAGGACGCCAAGTGCAATGTCATTAAAATCGGCAAAATCAGCTAAATCAAACCTTTCTTCAAGATCTACAAAGTCCAAGGTCTCTAATGTTCCAAACGAAGCTTCCTTGATTGATCAAGAGGAACCTCAGACAAGGGCTAGAAGCTCTCTGTCAGTCAAATCAGCCAAATCAAGAAAGTCAACTTCTTCCACCGTATCTAGAAAATCAAAAGTTTCCAATGGTCCTGACGAAAATTGTGGTGATATTAACAATGAAGAATCTGCTGTAGTCAAAGCAGAAAGTACCAGGTCAGCAAAATCAGCAAAAACCAATATTTCTGTAAAATCTGCCAAATCAGTGGCTTCAACTGCTTCGGCTGCATCTAACAAACCAAACGTTTCAGAACACCCTGTTGAAAATGGTGATGATATTAACATTGCTGAGGAAGATTTTGTGGATAGAGCAGCAAGTGCCAAGTCAGTGAAATCAAACACCTCGAAAGAATCTAAAGTTTCAAAGTCAACTACTGATGCTGCGTCTACCAAATGTAAATTTTGTGAATGTCCTTCAGAGGTTAGTGTTATTCAAGATGGACATGTTGCAGAAGAAACCACAAACAGACCACAAAGCTCCATGTCAGCAAAATCTGCCAAGTCAAATCTGTCTGGAAAATTGGGAACAACAATGGCATTTCCAGTTACAGCTGAAATATCTGAAAGATGTATTGCCGATGAAGGACCAAATGAGGAAGATAATGCAATAAGAGTTGCAAGTGCCCAGTCAAACAAATCTGCAAAATCCAACATCTCTCAAAAACAAAGCTCAAACGTATCTGGACAGCCGTCTGAAATAAATATTTTACTGGATCTAGAAGCTCGACAAAGGCCGTCAAGTTCGCAGTCAGTAAAGTCAGCAAAGTCAGCAAAGTCAACTACTTCTGCTGTATCTAAAAAATCTAAGGTTCTAAAATGTGAAAGTGACGTGGTTGATGAAATAATTACTGAAGACGAAGCAGGCAAATCAGGCATCTCTTTGAAATCTTCAACAATGCCGTTTGTGAACATAGAGGATGCTCCCGAAAGGTCAACCAGTGACACATCAGCAAAGTCAAATATTTCTGCATGTACACACGTATCAAAGGTTTCCAAACATGCTTTTAATTTGGAAGACCAAGAAAGGCCTACAATTTCTTTATCTGGAAAATCAAAACTGTCAGTCAGGTCAAAAAAATCTAAAATATCAGACAGACCAAAAGCCAAAACCAAACCCATGCCGATATCACAGGATAGCTCCAAAGATGACAGTGATATGTCACAGTCATTGCCTTCAGATATCGACGATGAAAAGTTTGAAACTCATCAAGCAGATAGCCAATCAAATTCGAATGTCTTCAATAGAACAGATATACCTGATAACAAAAGTGACATAAGCAGCAAGTGCAGACACAGAAGAGGTAATAATTTGTCGCAGCAGATGATAGACCTTGTTCCGTCCAAGCTACCAAATGCATCACCCACAGAGGTGGTCAGTGAGTGGTTGAAAAACATCCCAGCTGACAATGTAATGTATGACAATGTTGACGAATTTGATAGCAACTGTGAAGGACATGAAAAGGCTGAACTTACAGAGGGTATAGGCAATACGGGAGAGATGGCCAACACTCAGACGTCTGCTGCAGAAGATGTCAATAAACCTCAGAAAGCCAATGGAGTGTTGCCGAGCCACGTCTCTGAATCTAGTGATCAAACAAACACCTCAAAGGCAGAAGATACCTGCAATTGTGATCAGACCGATGACACAACAAAGGTCTTTCACTCCTCGGTGCAGGTGATGAAGGTGCTTCTAGGTCCAAGGACTGATCGGTGTAACAGTTTACCTGAACTGTCCCCAGTGTACGGCCGCAAACTAAGCACTTCCGCTCGAGGACTCTTGGATTGTCTTGTTAAGTTGCAATTAATAGAGTTTGATCCGGCTAACGAAACTTCCAAAGATCAAAAATACAGAGAGCTTATGAATATTCTACAATCCTTGTGGCTTTGTGAGCCTTCACAAAGCAAACAAATGGTAACGTATAATGGCCAGCCTTACCTGGACGAGGACCTGAATCATACATCATCATCAGGGGTAGATGTCAACAGTGGCTCCCCTGTATCTGGGAACAGCAGTGTAAACAGTGGTGTCCAAACCAATGGTAATGTGGAGGTAGAACCGCTGCTTAAGGTGCAAGAAGTCAATGAGGCAGAGGATGAAGCAAGTGTAGAAACAACAGCCACGGCATCAAATGAGCCATCACAAAACATACAAAGGGACACTCAATTTACACCAGATGGACAAATGGAACAAACTACTGACATTGATCAAAAGGAAGAAGAGCCTAGGTCAGATGAAACAATAAGTATTGACAGTCCAAGGGAATTAGCAGAAACCCCACAGAGTTCAGGAACCACAAGTAGTTCAGGGAATTACAAGAGAGCCTGTCAAGAGGACAATACAAGTAACACTTTTGAAAGACTGGAGTTAACCATGAAGATTTCACAAGATCCTGATCCGATGTGGCTGTTGAATTTACTAAACAAACTGCAAAAGCAGTTCATGAAGCACTACGTCAATGCAATGACAGAGTTTAAAGTGCATTGGAACTTGAGTGATAATGAAGATGTAGACCACATGATAAGTGAATTAAAATGTCAAGTCCGAAAAAGAATACAAGCTAGTATAGACAGAGAACTGAGGAAAATCCCAGGCCGAGGTGGTCAAGCAACACCTGATAATGAGGCTGTATCATGTCATTCAAGTGAGAAAACGGAGAGAGGAAAGAGGTTAATGACAAGGCTGAACAAATCCAGTGATGCACAAAAGGGGGGATATGATGATGATTGTAAAGCGGGTACATCTTACAGTGACCAGCGAAGTGAAAATGAGGATTGTCCATGTGAATCATGTAAAGAGAAGACAATGGCATTTCAGCCTCCAATCCTTGATGAGGCTATGCATATGGGCCCTGTATGTACGGATTTTGATTTGCCAAAATTAAATTTAAATACTGTAAATGTACATTGTATACCTACAGCAAACAGTGAACATGACACAAGCATGAAGGAAAACATAGCAGCACAAATGTTTGTAGAAAACGTTATCATTGATGCCGTGAGAGAAGTGAAGTGTAATGGATGTGAGGAACCGGCAGAAGAAACATTTGAGATGGAAAATGCTGAAGAAATCATGGGTGTGGATGAAACTTCAGAAGGAGAAGCATCTGACGAGGAAAATGCTGCAGAGCTTATCATTGAAGAGGAACCAGCAGAAGAGCAATTATTTGAGAAGCACATCACTGAAGACATGTCTGCCAGTGAAGCATCCGAAAAGGACAATGATGATGAGATTGTGGCCCAGGACGAAACTGCTGAGCAGGAAATCGCTGAAGAAATCAAGGCCATGGATGAGTCGATACTAGAAGAAATATGTAAGGACCCTACAGAACAAATTAAGGCTGAGATGGACGATGCAAAAGATGCCGTGCTTGAAGATGGAGAAACAGAAACAGAAACCCCAGAGAAGGATAACGCTGATGAAGTAATTGTTGAAAGTGGATGCGAGGAGGAACAAGAGACATCTGAGCAGGGTCCTACTGAAGACATTATGGCTGGAGAAAGCCACATTTCTGACAAAGACCTCAGTGAAGAGATAAAAGCAGAAGCAGAAATGTCTGGTTCAGACCATGGGGAAGAAATCCTAGCAGAAGAGGAAACTGCAGAGATGAAAGAGTCCGAGCAGGAACCTTCTGAAGAATCGTTGGCTGAGGATGAAACTGCACTAGAAGTAACATCTGAGAATGATCCTGCAGAGGGAATCATCTCTGAGGGGGAAACCGAAGTTGCAGATATATCTAAAAATGGACAACAAAACAATTGTCAAAATGATACCGGAGAAGATGAAATATCAGGGGATGCTGACGAAACCACGGCTGAAGATGAATCTGCACTTGAAGAAACATCTGAGAAGGATTGTACAGAAGATAACATGGCTGAAGTGCAACATGCAGAGGAAAGAACATCAGAAAAAGACAATGATGAAGAAAACAATAATGAATATGGAGAAGAAGAAGCTACTGCACAGGATAACTCCAAATACAACATGGCTGGGGATGACACTGCAGATGAAGAAAGTGAAAGTGAGGAAGACACAACCTCAGCAGGAGAAACCTCTGAGAAGGACCCTTCAGAGGATACCATGGCTGAGGATGAAATTGCAGAAGAAGAAACTTCAGAGAAGGACCCTGAAGAAGAGAATATGGCTGAGACTGAATGTGCAGAAGAAGAAACATCAGAGAAGGACCCTCAAGAAGAGATCGTGGCTGAGACTGAATCTGCAGAAGAAGAAACAT
>JAOTIX010000082.1:4445515-4464294 GCA_027123715.1 Gaidropsarus macrophthalmus | reverse complement strand
CATCAGAGAAGGACCCTCAAGAAGAGATCGTGGCTGAGACTGAATCTGCAGAAGAAGAAACATCAGAGAAGGACCCTGAAGAAGAGATCGTGGCTGAGGCTGAATCTGCAGAAGAAGAAACATCAGAGAAGGACCCTCAAGAAGAGATCGTGGCTGAGACTGAATCTGCAGAAGAAGAAACATCAGAGAAGGACCCTGAAGAAGAGATCGTGGCTGAGGCTGAATCTGCAGAAGACACATCTGATCAGGACCCTTCAGAGGAGATCACGGCTGAGACTGAATCTGCAGAAGAAGAAACATCAGAGAAGGACCCTGCAAGTGAAACCATGAGTGAAGTTGAAACTGAAGAAAACAAAACTACCGAGAAAGACAATGATAAATACAATATGGCTGGGGGTGAATCTGCAGATGAAGAAATGTCTGAAAATGACAATGCTGAAGATGAAACAGAAGAAGACCAAACATTTGAAAAGAACACTGTAGAGGAAGTCCTTGTTGAAGAGGAGACTTCAGGAGCAGAAGTGCTGGAGAATGAAAATACAGAAGAGATCATGTCTGAGGATGAATCAGGAGAAGAAAGTGATAACATTAACACAACCGGAACAGAATCTGCTGGCAATGGGGAGACTGCGGTAGAGGAAAGTAATCCTGAATCAGGTAGCTGTGAGGATGAGACATGTGGAGAAGAGGAACATGAGCTAAACCAGACACCAAGCATACAAACTGAAAACCCAGGACAGGATATCGAGGAAATACACGAGGATCCGAAGGAAGGAGATGCTTCTACAGGACCTGAATCAATAGACAAGGAAGAAAATCACCTGGAAAACGTTGAGTCTTTACAAGAGCATGCTGAAAACACAACAGAGGATGGAAGTTGTCTAACAAAAGAGAGTATGGAGATCGATGAAGAACCATCGCAGACCGCAGAAGTAGAGGATGAACAGTCAGTGGATGAAACTGCAGATGAAGAATTGGGGCAAGCTGGGTCAGAAGCAGCAGAAACAGTTCAAACCAAGAGCGCCGAAGAGTCTATGGAATTAAGAACGACAGAAAATATGGATGAAGGGGAAATAGCGGAGGAGGAGCCAGAAGATGTCCTCAATGAGACTGAAGAAAGCAACAGACCAGAAGCATCTGAAACCACTGGAGAAGACTCTGAGGATCAGGATGGAGAGGAAGGGAGGTCTTCAGAAGCTTTGTCTGCCATTGAGGAGATCGGAGAAGCTGATACTGCGGGACAGGGAGAAGAAGCTGCTGATATTGTTAATGAGTCTACTGAAGATGAAGTACAACATCTAACTGAAGGACACGATGAAGAGGAACCGACAGATGACCAAAGTCATATTGATAAGGAGGTTGAAGAAGGTGAAATGCTAGCTGATGATGCGACAGCTGGTCAAGATGATGTTGGAGAGCTGAAATCAGCTGCAATGTCAGATACCGACGACCTTGTTGAAGACATATCAGTAAACAACATCCATAGATCAAATGAAATGGATATGCAGCTGGAAGAAATAGATGATGACAACAATGATGACATGGAGCAAAACTTAGCTCCTTCCGATGGAACAATTATCGGAAACGAATGCCAAGATGAATCCGAAGCTCCCATAAAAGAAGAGGATGGTGAGCAGATCGAAAACCAAGGAAATTCTGCCGATGATGAGGCGGAGGACGAAGACTCGGACGATCAAGAAGGGCAAGAAACCGATGAAGCGGAGAAAGAAGTGGTTTCCAAAAAGACGAACGAGGTGGAAGATGACGACAAAGTTGCAGAGGCGAAAGTGCCGCGGTCACTGAAGGCCTTTGTCAAAGTACGAGACGAATCAGAGAGCGGAGCTTACGCGGACGTCGAAGAATCCGATACCGAAGGCAACAATGCCGGAGACGGGTTCGGGTTGCACTCTGTTGAACGGGTTGGAAAAATCACATCAGACATTGACAGTTAGAGCAGAAGAAACTACGACGAGTGAATGTAAGTCAATATCTGTATAGAGAAACCTTGAGGTTACAATTAGAACTGATATGCAACAGACATCTGTGGTGTCACAGAACACTTCTGAGAAGAGTCAAAATGTCACAAGGGAATGTTCACGTAGATCCATCAAAGATGATCTGGGCCAATAGGAATTCCCAGGGTTAATGGAGCCATTTTTTCTAGGTTAACTAAACAATGGTTTCAATTGATAGGATGTAGGAAGTGTATCTGTTGATCATGCTGCTATAGTTTTCCATTTGTTCAAGAAAGTTACATCAGTCACTTCATTTCCTATACTAAGCACTTTACTACACCACTTTACAACTTCATCATCAGCTTTTGTGACTGTATACCGCAAAGTAAAAAAATCCATTAAAACTTGACATAATTTAACTACTTCTTTAAGTACTGTATGCTGTAACAATTGTCAACATTAGACCAAAGAGGGTACATTTAAGGGATTTAAAACACAGGTGTTGTGCAATAGTTTCGAGGTACTGTAGCCACTTTACTATAACCTGAAATCTGTATATTTAAATGACTGTTAGCTACTTAACGATTGCATTATATCCATAATATATATATATGTGAAGATACCTATTTTCACTTGTGTTGGTTTTATTGCTTAAATACATGAGCGTAAACAAGATATCATAATTGCAGTTTTTTGACAAATCTGCACAAAAAACATTCCTCGAAAAATATATATCTATCTTTTTTGTGTTTTTTTCCATAGCCAGTATATCTGCACCTTATTAACAACACAAGTTATGTTATCTGTAAGTAATCAGCCCAAATGCTTTTGAGCTTGTCATTGAAGATTGTGGACCTTTGCACACTTATCCACATAAAGTTTTAATGAAAACATTCGGCAGAGTAAAGCTATCTGCTACACATAAAGTGCACACCAAACCAAGGAGACTATGATTTCCTACCACCAGGGGCTTAACAACTGAATATTTATTCTCTTAATAAAAAGCAGTTATGGCCATTTTGTTATTTATGTAAGTATGTGTGTCTGATATGTATGTCGTTCACCACTCACCGTTTAATTGTACTTACATGTGTTAAATAAATATGTACACGTGAAGTTTGACTTTTATTTCGAGAACATTTGATTACGGCCTATATGTTGTATCAGTTAGTTTAGCTTATAGTATTTAAGAGCACAAGAAAGGTTTCCCGAAATACATTTAAATCACACTGGTTGCATATAAGAGACATGGCTACCGTCTACGGCCTCAATATCTAACCCAGACTTTAGGTCAAAGGTGTAGTCTTTCACTTCAACATGAATCTTAAATAATCCATCAGTCCAAGGCACAAGCATTTCCATCGCATGAATTCCCTAAAATCTTTGGGAAAAGCTTCAGGGATTTTTAGCTAGGAAGCACCTGCTAGCTGGCACAGAGCTATTTCCACGGCCCACAGTGGAAGTGAAGGGGCGTGGACCAGAGGACAACAGCACGGGGGGGTTTCCCACTCACGTTGTGTTTATCGGACACCGTGGCCGTAGTAACAGCTGCACAAAACGGCCTTCTCCCTCTGGCAAACAGAATTCAACCAACTATACAGCTGTTTCTCCTTAAAGAGAGAGCGAGAGTGTGCCAGGCGGCCTTTCAACGTGAAAGTGGTATCATAGTTCGGACTATGGACCGTACCTCAATGTACCTCTTTCCAACATTTAACAGGGGATATTGGAAACAACATTAAAGCATCAACATCAAAGCTTGAATATACTTATTACATTGTGAAGTAACATTCCACATGAAAAATCAAGCCATTAGGTGATTAGGTCAACTCAAAAGGATTAGGTCAAAAGACTATTTGTGGTTTTCTGAGAAACTAGCTTTTTTTTTGTCTCTTTGTGTTGTTATATTTTCTTTGTTATTATAAGAACGTAAATGCCTAATACTGTAAAGGAGATCTTCCAGTGCACGTCTGAGAAGAGACATGCTTTGTTCCCACACAGACAGGAAGTGAAAAGACTAGGAGGGAAATCAAAGTGTAAACAATACACACGTATGAGTGTGTGTGCGTTGGCCACACAGGTGACCATGCCTGTGTTCTACCACAGGAGGCCCCCGCGCTCGCTCTGATTTCCCACTGTTGTTGAGGTTATCCTGTGGGGCCACTTACGGGGCCTGCTGCAGGCAGGATGCGGCGTCTGGGGAGCCTAGAAGCTTCCGCCAGGGCCTGGGAAGAAGAAAACAGGAGTCCATGAGAGGGGAGCATAAAGGACAACAGCCTGTTAGCCCCTCGGCATGCACCTGCAGCCTCCGCCAGTGTGTGTGTGTGTGTGTGTGTGTGTGTGTGTGTGTGGCTGTGCATGAGTGTGTATGTAAGGGCCTCACGGCTGTGTGGGAGTGTGTTTATTGTTGTGGGGATGAATGTATGTATATGCAATTGTTTACACGTGTGTGCCGTTGTGTGTGGTTATGTGTGTGTGTGTGCAGGCTGTTTCCTTACTGTCTTTGTGTGAAAGTAAGCTTGTGTGTGTGTGTGTGTGTGCGCGCGTGCGCACCTGTGTGTGCGTGTGTGAACTCCTTCTGAGAACTACGGCGCAGCGGCGTACCCACACGCAGCACAGGTGGTCCATAACAGAAACGTGTGAAGTGGTGCCCAGACAGTAATATCCCCACGTTGCGCGCTGTGTTAAAGCACCCCATAGGAAACAAACACTTCCGGCGCGACATGATTTATGGTTCCATGCGCTCTCATACATTTCAGCGTTTCACTCTGAGTGATTTCTTCCCCTTTCAAGGGTGTTTGTTTTATTTGAATTCGAGAGAATAAAAAGCGTGACATTGTCATCCGAGTACAGTATTGTTTATCAAGGACATTTGTTTTTGTGTTTGTCGTTGTGTTTGTCGTGTTCCTGTGGAGCGGCCGGCGGGGAATCCCCTCTCTCCTGCCCCCTGTGTTTTATTCTGAGAAGATTGGGTCGTGAGTGTGAAGTGAAAGGGGCAGGGAGCATTGTTACACCTTGATGATGAATTGACTGAACAAGAGAGAGGGCAATTTTATGAATGAACGTGTGAGCATGCTCCATCTACGTTCACATGGTGCGTTCTGAAACTCCAACCGGACCTGTATTACAGGACATGTGTCAGCAGAGTTTCACACCTCACCTTGACCTTTTAATACAGGGTCAAGAGAAAGTTAGATCGGCAATGTCCTGTTTCATGACTTTAAATGCAAGCTCTGGCGCCCTCTAGTGTCCCTAATGTTGATTATGAATTAAATGAGCTCATCAACATCGGTTTATTAAGATTTTCCTTAGCGATCTAGTGATCTATTGATTTGCATTCGTAGATCGATTCGGTATTATTATTAGGTATAATTATGATCATATTTATGTAAAAAAGAATGACAGCATTTTTTTTATTGCTACAAAAAATACAAAGATATGTTTGTTTATGTGCGTGTGTGCGTCTGTGTGAACTAATAAACTAACACATAAAGGGATCAATACATTAATAAATTAAACCTATTAATCAGTATTGCAATCATAAGTGTATGAATAAACCCTTGTCTGCAGCAATGAGGACAATCATTTTCACTAGCTTATAGTTAACATTACATCGCTTGCAGGTCCTCTATTGAACTTTGACACAAAGGAATACATGATCAAATGAATGAACATGAGAAATAATAAAGTACACACATCAGTTACAGATCGTTGATCACTCACTCTATCGGTTGAGTTGAAAGGTGTGCGTAGCCGTAGATCCTTCACACAGAATGAGGTGAAACAGGAAATGACATCAGACCCCAGAGATGAGACAGCCAGAGGAAGGCCGGTACCTGACATCGGTCATGTAAACCACCAGCCCCCGGACTCCCACCCAGCCCACACACACTCACCACAACACACTGCGAGGCCTGCAGGCTCACACAAACACACACACACACAAGCACACAGACATGCACAAACAGAGAAGGCCTTTTTTTGTGTGGCTTTTTTCACAGCAGAAAGATTTTAATCTTTTTTACCTACAAACATAAATCCTGCAATAATAAACACTTTTGGTTGTTGCAAACCTACATCAAACTGAAGACTCCAGACATCAAACTAAAGACTAAAAAAAAATGTACGCAGTTACGTCCAATTTTATTCAGTTCAAGCCTGATCTTCACTCCTGTTCTCGTTCCTCTCAAATGAAAAGTCCAGAGTTAGCGTAGGATCTACACTAATTACTGCTGTGGTGTAGCGTCCCCACAGAGGAAGGGAGGAGGGATCAGCATTACATAAACACACAAACTACTATCTTTCAGAACGCAATACCCCAAGGGCAGTCATTGGACCTTAACATGTGCATGTGAGAATGTGAATGAGTTCACCAGTGTGTGCGTGTGTGTGTGTGTGCTGCTGTTTTTGTGTTAGATGCGTGTGTTTGTGTATGTGTGGGTCTGTGTGTGAGTGAGAGAGATTGAGAGAGAGAGAGAGAGAGAGAAAAAGAGAGAGGCACAACGACAGAGAGAGAGAGCGTGAGAGAGAAAAGAGCAAGCTCTAGATTGTGAGTTCTTTAGAGGAACAGTGACCGGCAGCCTTAATAAGGAAGTGCGTTTGTATCTGGATAACTGCTGCTGACAACGCCAGGCTGAATTCTACTAATTCAAGGTATTTATGGAATCATTTTCTTTTTAAAACCATACAGGTCAACTTAGCATCTATTATGACTTCAATGGGAAAGTCATGAATACTAAATATATCATTGAAACTTGTTTCCTAAGGTTAAACCATTATCCTATCAGAAATCCTCATGATTAAACTAAACATATCTGAAGAAAAAAATCCAATAGTGAAATCCTCTTCAGGCCCCAGAAACAATTGCTCTCTCAGAGCCGGCTGAATAACACATAGTTGAAATAGTTCAAGTCTATTCAAGTAAATTCTACTGAAGCTCATCCACCATAGTGCGGCAGACGGCTAGCATCAACCCCACCACAGAACATTTATCAGAAGCACTTTTCCATTTTTGGAATCAAAATTTGAATTTAACAGCAGGACACCAAGATAAAGAACACTCCACGCCATGTTTTGGCCCCCCCCCCCGTTGCCATGGCATGCCATCAACGTTAAAATGCAAATAACGCTGAATATGAAAAAGGGCAGTGGATGGACAACATCCTCACTTCCTCATGCAAGCCCTTGTGTCTGTTTCTGTGTTCTTTCTAGAAACAGGATGAGCGGGCTGAGGCCTGGTCTGGTGGCCTTTGGAGGAACAAGTGGAGCCTGACCCACAACGCACAGCGTCTCGACTCCATCAGGTACGGGCGTGCGCACAGTGGGACCTCATGGCGGTGATGTCTGGCGCCACAGAACATCCGACGCCGCCAAAAAGGGTCCAACAGCCGCTTTATGCTGTGCATTGTGTTCGTTTTTCTTACATATTCACACACAAAACTAATATGTCCTCTGCAGAATGGGTTGTGCGTGCAGTGGGCAGAAACCAGTCAAAGACAAGAAAGACAAGGGCAAATCCAGTGTATCCAGTCACACAGTAAGAAATAACTATTTGTTGATATTGACCTTTCAATTACAGGTGTGCTATAGCTTGACAATTATTTAAGTCATTGGGTTGTGATCCCTTCACCTTTTTAGCTTGATTTAATTACAAATAAAGCAACGTTTGCCTACTTTCCTCTTTTGTCTGTAGGTAACAAGCAAGGAATGCAAAACAGAATATGGTAATTGCTGAACACCACAGAAACAACCAAATATGTTTACTACATAGAATGCTAATACTACCATACAAAGCTATGCCATTGATCTACATTGCATTGTCAATAGCAATACAATTCAAAACGAATTTACGGGCCATTTCTTTACTGCGAACTTGATATTTCATGCGTTAGCCGAAGACATTGTCATCGCTCAACATGACTTC
This sequence comes from Gaidropsarus macrophthalmus, assembly GCA_027123715.1. NCBI lineage: Eukaryota > Metazoa > Chordata > Actinopteri > Gadiformes > Gaidropsaridae > Gaidropsarus > Gaidropsarus macrophthalmus. The sequence continues at coordinate 4,456,419 of JAOTIX010000082.1, read as the reverse complement.
AAACCAACCAACGAAAGCGACCTGGCCTTCAAAAAGGGAGACAAACTCAAAGTACTGCAAGAGTAAGTTTGCCCTGCCTCATCTCAGAGAACAGAGAGGGAAGGTCCCGTTTCAGCCGGCCTCTAACCGTGTCCTACACCGTGCTTGTTGCCGCCGTAGGGACGGAGACTGGTGGCTCGCCAAATCACTGCTGACCGGAGATGAGGGCTTCATACCGTGTACCTTTGTAGCCAAAGCTCATTCACTCGAGGTGGAGAGGTGAGTTCAATACACACCAAATAAAATATCCTGGGTATTTTGGGGGAAAAAATATAGTTTTGCTTTGGCAACAAAACTATCAGGGTGAACACCCCCAAAAAATATTTGTTGACGTTGCAGATGGTTTTTCAAAGACCTGAGCAGGAGGGAGACGGAGCGCCTGCTCGTAGCTCCGGGGAACAAACCAGGTTCCTTTCTAATTCGAGAGAGTGAAACCACGAAAGGTGCTTATTCCTCTTATTCTATATATAAATATATTTATGTAAATTTAGCCTGTACCTCCCAAGCAGTGAAACGACATGAAATCAAAGAAGCCTATTTCATCAAAGCAGCCTATTTTGAATCGTAACATGCACACACATGATGATTATATTACAATTATTTGCACCTTATCTTAAAATAGTCTGGTTGGAAATACCATTAAAAGAGTCATTTATATATCGATGCACATTATTCTAAAGCAATTATTTTCTATTTTCCAACTTCCAACAATTTTATTTTTATTTGACCTACAACCGTGGACTAGAAGGAGGGGCCCCTCTGTCTGTTCATTATCAGGCTTTTTCTCTGATAATTACATTTTTCATTGCTCTCTGACGGGGGCCATAAAACATGGCCTGTAAAGCCCCCCTGGAGTTTGAGTCAGACGTGTACCCTCTCTGTTCACAGGGGCCCTCTCCCTGTCGATCCGAGATTTGGTTGCAATGGAAGGCGACGTGGTGAAACATTACAAGATACGCAGTCTTGACAACGGCGGCTTCTACATCTCCCCCTCCGTCACCTTCTCCACCTTGCAGGACCTGGTCAAATACTACACCCGTGAGTACAGCCCAAACATGGGGCACGTTCGTACTAAACAGTTTTACTCTCAGGCAGGTTGCACATCACAGCATAACTTAGCGAACCGTATCGTGTTAGTGCGAGATTCACCACATTTCCTGTATATGTAGATCAGTAATCGGAGTAGAGACCACGAGATAAGACCTAAGTTTCCTAGTTGACGAGCATGTTAGCACGTTATCTCAAAACCAGAAGTTTTGTTAGGCTACAGCCAAAGTTCTGGGGTAGACATGAGAGAAGAGAAGAGTGAGAAGTGTGAGGGGCGGAGCCATTTCCTGTAACGCTACGTCTAATATCCTTTGAAAGGATTCAAATTTGCAACAGGCAAGAGGTTTCGGAGTATACTTGAACTTCAAAAGAACAATAATAATGTGTGCCCTTTCCTAACTAGCCACTGAACAGCTCATTACTCAGCATGTACAATAACTCTTTGGTGTGTGTGTGGGGGTCCATGCTGGGGGTGGGGTGGGTCCATGCAGGCAACGCTGACGGCCTGTGCCAGAGACTCAACGCCCCCTGCAAGGCCAAGCCCCCGCAGCAGCCCTGGGCCCAGGACGAGTGGGAGATCCCCCGCGACACCCTGAAGATGGTGGACAGGCTGGGGGCGGGGCAGTTTGGAGAGGTGTGGATGGGTGAGTGATGTCTGGCTGCAGTGCATTGTGGGATCCAGGAAGTCCTACTATGTTATCGCGCACCTGGTCCATCGCGCACCTGCAGAACCACGCCTCCAGCGATATGATTGGTTTAAACTGCCCACCCATGTGTTCCCAGGTTATTACAAGGGCCGGCAGAAGGTGGCCATCAAGACGCTGAAGGAGGGCACCATGGAGCCCCGGGCCTTCCTGGAGGAGGCCAACCTGATGAAGAAGCTGCAGCATGAGCGGCTGGTGCACCTGCACGCCGTGGTCACCGTGGAGCCCATCCTCATCGTCACCGAGTTCATGTGCAACGGTGAGGGAAGAAGAAGTGTATGTGTGTGGGGGGGGGGGGTTATCGAGCGAGAGGAGAGCGGAGAGCGAGGAAGAAAGAGAACGGTGGTGGAGAGAGAATAGAGAAAGACACAAAAGATTTTCTACATACTTCTGCGGCCCACCCTGTCGACGCTCACCGTGTGCACATGCTGTCCCGCTCCTCAGGGTGTCTCCTGGACTTCTTGAAGACAGAGGAGGGGAAGAAGCTGAAGATACCTAAACTGATAGACATGTCAGCACAGGTAGGGCGACCGGCGGTTCTTTTTTTTTTTGCCGTCCAGCCATCAACTTCCGCAACGTTTGACCTTTTACGAACAAAGCATTTATTTGTGAAACTGCAAAATGTGGTTTGAAAACTATTTCCAGGAAGCAACCATGAATGGCTGCTTTCTCTGCTCTGATAATAATGCCCAAGGGCCAAAATTAGATCACAACCACTGGTTTCTGTCCTTGTTCACGGTGCAGATCATTTTAAGCCTGAGGTTCACTTTTTTTTTTTTTGCAAAGGGTAACTGTGTTAGCATGCCATACATGGTGAGGATATCTCTGACGTATGATAGCTAGCTTAATTTTTTTGAGGTGACATTAGGAGAAAAAAAAAAACACACATCGAGAACACCCTTTAAAAACAATTATTAACATCCGGACAGGAAATCTGTGATATTAGGTGAACAAAACAAATGTTTTTCCATTCCCCAACTGAGAGAAGTCTTGACTTCCTGATGTGAGAAAGCTTCCTGTTTAACCCGCCGACTTGCTAATAAATTCACTTACATGTGGCTTAGACCTCCCCCAGTACGTATCTGTACTGGGGCACCCCCCACTCCACACACACACACTGAACCATCTTCGCCCCCCTCCACAACTACACACACACACATGACATTTTCCCATCCCCCGTCACACACCCACGCACACGCCTACCAACCCTCCATTTGATTGTATTGTGTATTTTATTCATTTTAAATAATGCACAAACTGCTCTCTCTCTGTGTGATGCCGGTGGGCCGCAGGTGGCTGAAGGCATGGCCTACATCGAGGTCAAGAACTACATCCACAGAGACCTGCGTGCCGCAAATATCCTGGTGAACGAGACGCTGCACTGCAAGATCGCAGACTTCGGCCTGGCCAGAATCATCGAGAACGAATACAAGGCCCAGGAAGGTAGAGTGACATCGCCGGTGACATCTAAAGTTCGTGGATGTACACTTATCGACTCTACACCTATTTTCAAAATAATATATTAAAAAGGCCTTTTTTTTTTTTTCACTTCTGCTCTTGTGAGTAACTCGTAATGACTTTAGATTTCTTCTCTGTGCTAAATTAACACCTTCCCTCTATGAGCATTAAATGAATTAGTTCATAGCTTCTGTTGACCTTGCTAAGGAGCCCTGCAGTGCAGCGATGTCATATGTGTCCCTTTATTTGGGCCTGACAGGAGCCAAGTTCCCCATCAAATGGACGGCCCCAGAGGCCATTAACTACGGCACCTTCACCATCAAGTCTGACGTCTGGTCCTTTGGAATCCTCCTGACGGAGTTTGTCACCCACGGAAGGATACCCTACCCAGGTACGCTCCAGAGTGACCTCTGCCGAAAGGTTCTTGGTTCAAGCCCCGACGCTTGGGTAAAAGTATCTCCGAAGTTGCTTCTGTCATTATTGATCATTGCAGATTTGTTTTTAGTGATTTTTGTATTTTATTATTATATTTCTTTGTTGTTGTTATTGTTTTTGTTGTTGTTGTAAGGTGTCCTTGAGTGTCATGAAAGGGGCCTGAAATAAAATGTATTATTATTATTATCATTATTACCTGCCAAATAGCTAAATTGAACATTTCTCAAAGTATGAATTTGTTATTTTGTAATGGGTTTATTTACAGATCCAAATTAAGCTTAGAAACCGTATGACAAAGCCGTCGTGTGAAGAGCCTTCATCACAAGTACACGATACTAACACAAGATACGTTCATCTTTTTGAGCTGCTTCGATGTTTTCATGTGTCAGGCACACGCCTTGTTTGTGGTTATGGTGCATCGAGCCTCAATAAACAGTCACAAGGCGGAAATGTTAATGTGTCACGGAATAACGGTCTCGTACCAAAACCCCTCTGGCTCTCCCCCTCCAGGGATGACCAACCCGGAGGTGATCCGCCAGCTGGATCAGAAGTACCGCATGCCGTGTCCGGAGGGCTGCCCGGAGCAGCTGTACGGCCTCATGATGTGCTGCTGGACGGAGAAACCCGAGGAGAGGCCCACCTTCGAGCACCTCCAGCACACCCTCAACGACTTCTTCGTTGCCACGGAGGGACCCTACGAAATGCAGCCTTGACGGAGAAAAAAATTATCTTCTGCTTTTCATTTTTCTCAGAAATGTTGGGCTGCGCCGTTCCCGGTGCCGTGGTATCTCGAAGAGGGTCTGGCTGTTTCTTTTTTTTTGGAGAGATTGAGAGATTGAGATATTTGTGATGTCTCTGAAAAATGCCTTACCTGCTTTTCCTTACCTGCCCTGTGAAGGACATCTGCTCATTTTTAAGTAGGCTTCTTAGAATCATGCTGAATGTTTTTTCAATTGTTGGAATGAGTGATGAAGAAGTGAAAGAAGAAGTGATACGCAAAGTGAAAGCTAAACTGACTTTGGTCATCATTGCCAAAGTTAGTTCCAGAGAAATGGACGGACACATGGATGTCAATGACTGAATCCCATGAGAGTGAAGGATGACAGAATAATGTGTGACACATCCGGGGAACTACAAGGAGTTATGGCTGTTCACTCATACAGAGACACTTCCCCAGCTTGTGAGTGACTGTTTTGTCAACGCGAAACACGATTTACATTGGTTTGAAAAAAGTAAAAGTCAGTTAAGGAACTGCTATCAGGGGCTTTCACTTCTGAGATTAGACAAAGAGCCAAACAGCTGGGGTTAGCACTGACCAGAGGATTTCGAAATAGAGGTTTCTTTGGTACTAAAGTATAAGGAATAGTTTTTTGAACTGACTTTGTACCTCAGCTTAAATGGGGTTCGGTACAAATACAGCAAATATATTTTATATTGTGTTTAGCTTCACTGGAGATTTCTTCAGAAACACATTTTTATCTGATTAGACATTTCTCATTCCAAAGATAAAGTTTAGTGGTTGCTATGTATTTATTTGATGTTGAAATAAATGATGATTGTTTTGGCGATCAGCACAGTATTTGCCATACCGTTGGCAGTTGTAGGCTACACTTGATCATACCAATAGTTGGTAATTAGACAAATATAGAACGTGAAGGTACATCACACCAGACGCCATCTTATGAGACACAAACATATTATACTTTATATCATTATTTATATCACTAATGTCGTTATAAAGTGGCTATAATGTGGATATAATGTAATCTGCATGTTCTTAGAAGAAATTGCCATATCGATAGAGCACGGAAACGCAATCAAGATAAGGTTATACTCGTGAGGAAATTGCCAAAGTTATAATAGCCCTCTGACTAAACACTCTCCCGGGAATAAATATATTTCAGATAAGACAGTGGCATGGCCCCACCAATACCAGGCATTTCCTGCAGCTTCCTGAGTGGACAGGAAACAGGAAGTGTTATTCAGCAATCCTCCCGTGCCACATATAGTTCACTCTGACTTGGCTCATAATGTGGCACAATGGGCCAATAGACATCGCCTGCAGAGCGCCGTGCACAAAGTGTCTTCCACTATACAACTCAAATATTTATGAAAAATACAAAATAAAGTGTCGCAAATAAACTTCAAGCACTCCTATTTCATATAGATAGGGTTTGTTCAAATAGCACACATACCTACATTACAAATTCACTGACTATATTTAGGTACACAAATCTAATATCTATCTAATAAAATACATTTATATTAAATGAATGACAAAATGTATAACAGGAGAGACATTATGTTGCTGTTTCACTGCATTATTCTTGTCGCCCAGCAGAGGTCAGTGCCACACAATTGTAAATAACAAATTGTAACTAGTGGTAAAGTGTGATAAAGCCAGATGGAGCAGAACAGATGAACGGATGTTCCATCAGACAAAAACGTACCTTGTTAACCCAGCCCTCTTTGTGACTCGTTCATCTGATAACATCCACCATTCACCGACTGGGTTGCACCGTACAGGCACAGTTATCCCACCCCTGGTGTGAGTTTTAATTAACCAACCCGTTTACAGTCTCACACTCTGGAACCTCATTTAATTCTACGGTCGGTGGGTGGGGCAGTGACAAAGTACCGCGCCCCGGGGCAATAACGGTGGTGGGGCATGCTTACGAGCTACAACCACAGCCTGGCGATGGTGTCGATGCACACAGTGCACATACAGAGAGAGCATCGCAATATCCTTTATCTGATCTCTGGGTGGATGTCGGCACCGCCGCCGTCTGAAGCTCAATCTGGATAAGACTCCCCATCTCATACGAAAGCCATGCAGGGCCCTGCGCCTCGGAAAAGGGAGGAAACTCTGGATGAACAGCTGCACTTCACTGCCACCAGCACTTGCGACCACCCGCTCCTGCAGATTCACGCTGTACAACACCAGGAGGATGCGTTCCTTCCTCCGCCAGATGGCCACCCAGGTGTGCGTGGCCCAGGCTCCTGTCATCTCGCGTCTAGACTACCGCAGCCCCCCCTTCCTGATTGGTCTGCTTGCATGTGACACTCGTCCTCTGCAGCAAATCCACAAGGCAACAGCCTGTCTGGTCCTAAAACCTATACATATGCTGTATATATATATATAAGTTCTCGCGCACCACACCACATACACTGGTAACCGGTGGTTGCTCAAAAGCTGATTCAGGACAAGGTCAAAGCATACAGCCCAGCCCGTCATCTATGTTCGCCATCCTGGCTCCATACTGAGGGAATGACCTTCCCACTGCCTTCAGGACAACTGAGACCTGACCCATGGAGCAGTCTGAACGCCCTCCAGACTGCATCCTGGTCCATGATGAAGAAAAAAAATATATATATATGTAACTATAAATATATATATTTATATTTTTGGTTTTTGCTCTATATTGTTCCACTTAAAGCAGTTTGCTTATTTTATGGAATGTGTGTGCTTAAATGATTCTTTGCATCTTTTGGATTGTATCTTCATTGTTGAATGCACGTCGCTTTCGGTCAAAAGTGTCTAAATACGTGTTGTATGTGATTTGAGTGTTGGCAGAAAGGAGCAGGAGAGGAAAAGGCTTTGAAACTAAACAAACAAGATAAATAATCCTCCCTCCTTGTCTACGATGAGAAGTGCTGCTTTAAGCCACCTGTGATTGACAGGCAAGATGGATTCCACTGTTCTAAAAGTGGTTCATTCAGCGACAGGTGCAGTCAACACGAAACAGATACTCTTGGTGCATTTCACTCACTAATGGCTGTGACATTTCTATCTATTCACACTGAAATATGACCCGTATATCCTTAAAGGGCCCCTATTATGCCCCTGGGCGTGAGCGGGATTAGCCGTTACAAACCATTAAAAGGTCTGCCCGTCACTGTGACAAGGTGACATGACAAGTGGGAGTGTCAGCCTAGCTGTATGATGGGCAGACTCTTACAATGGCTTGTAATGGCTAATCACACACACGCCTCGTGGTAAAACAGGGGCCCCTTTAAATCTAACCGACAGCACCTTTAATCACTGACCAAAGTCAAGTCAAACCCAGGCCTGCTTGTGTAGGGCACTCGCTCTCGGGTGTCGATGTCTCCTGATGATGACATTCCGCGGCTGGGCTAAGCTATATCGACACTGCTCATCGTAACCTCATCTGTATGCACGGCTGAACACACGCACACCTACGGCCTGTTGCGTCACCACTGACACCAAAGTGTCGATATATTTATCCACACACGAGGTACGTACGCTAACCAAAGACACTTTTGCTTGTTGTCTCGTTTGTGTGTCTGGCCACGACATGGAATGACCCCTGCTTCCTCTGCCTTTCATTGGAAAATGTCAGCCTGATGGAATACCGCGTTTTACAGCCAAAATGAGTTGTATTACACCGTCATACAGGCACCGTAGATGGCTCAAATAGAGATATAGATAGAGTAGAAAAAAAGTTCATGTGGGCAAACTGGAGTACATCTGTCCCTCCCAATGAAAAGAAAACCTATTTCCTATTTAGTGTTCTTTCCGGGAGCCAGCAGAAGTTACGTTGGTCATTTAAAAATGGTCCCTAGGAACTTGGGATATAGTGGTCTCCAAAATTACCAAAAGACAGGTTACGTCACTTTATGGCTGAAACGCAGGCCCCGAATGCAGAGAGCAATTTGAGAAATATTCAATTTTGACTGTGTCATCCAAAATGTATAAATAAATATAAATCAATATATATGTATATATATATTTATATACTTATTGTGGATGACTGAGTAAGTCCCCTGGCAGTGCCCAGACTTTCCCAATTTATGCATTAAAATAACACCCTCTTTAAAAGTTGACCTAGCCAAAACAGAAACTTTCTGGACCAGGTTGCTTGATACAAGTCCAGCAATTCCACTAAAAGGTCCTCTGCTTTACAGTCCCCAGTAATATCATTCATTTGAATACAGGTTGATGCATTTTTGGTATTGCTTGAGAATACTTAGCATTTGACTCCATGCAGGTTCTGGGTTTGATCCCTGACACACGTGTCGTACCTGCAGGCGTCAATGAGCAACACGCTACATCCAAATGAATTCACAAAATAAACAGTTCTATCTTCTACATCTTCCATTATTTTTTCTTCCCCTGTACACTGCACAGAAATTACACAGCTTGGAAGCTGTGTAATTTCTATCTACACTGGATGAGAATACAACATTGCTTGCAGTCTGTGGACAACCATCAAGTTCTCAGCCATTGTGCTATGGCCCTGCGACTGGTCAAATCAGGCTAAGTACGGCCGCCTCACACCTCCCCCACTCCCTCCCTCCCTCTGTCCCTCCTTCCCTCATCCCCACTAAGGGGTGAAGTACAGGTCCTTCCCAACTTGAGTTATTAATTACAAAGTGTAATGGATAAGTCTCAAGGTGAGTCAAATTTAACGACTTGACTATTCTGAAATTGATTCTTACAGTGAATACAGATAGTCATTAAGGAGCAAGTAGAGGGTGCCTTGCACAAAGGCAGCCTATAGGTAGGTGGCGACCTTGAGGATTGGACCCAGTACCTTTCTGATGAGAGTCTAACTTCAACATTGTCATATTAACCTGTCCTATTTACCTTGCACTAGGAGCAGAACTACAAATAGCAACCATCAGAACCTTCAAGGGCCCACGGTTCTTCCTCTGGGCTTTATTTTGACAAGTGGGTCGGCCAGCATTTGGTGGTTTGTCATCTGTCAACACACGCCCACCCCCGTCCTGCTAAATGTCACCCATGAAAGTCCCTTGCAAAGTAAGAGATGCCTTCTATAAGCATAAATATTACTGCGAAAAATATGTTTTACTCGGTATGTTCCAACATTTTGAATGAAAACCCATGAAAGCGGTAGAGCTGCTGAATGATGAGACATCATTGAAAAGGACAGACATGGACATCTGGACATGGACATCTTACAAAAAAACATTCAAACCAAGATGATATTTACCATTGACAAAACACATAGATGACATTGAACCCAGTGGGACCCCTGGAAACTACAAAAGAAGAATACTTTTCACCAACATCCATTTCATCAGCTTTTCCACATTTTAACGGTAGACACTCCACAGGAGAGCCAAGTGAACCGGTATGAAAACGATGTTGGCAAAGACAGCCAACTGCCTTGGGAGGATTTTTTCCAGCATCACTCACATGAGCAGTGAGCCAGACTCCATATCCCCATAGATAAACCAAACTCTCTCATTGAGCTAAATGTCAGAAAATGTCACCTCCTTATAGACAGCTGTCATGGCAACCAAAATATACCAGAATATATTCGGAGAATTTGGGGAAAATAATATAATACCGATAGACGAGGTCACAAGTGTTCATATCTCTGTCGGTCTAGCCAGCTTAGAGTCAATCTCACTGTCTGTCTGTCTGTCTGTCTGTCTGTCTGTCTGTCTGTCTGTCTGTCCTGCTTGTTCAGTTCACTTATTCAGTCCGATATAATCTCCAAATCCGAAATCACGAATCACTCCAAATGATATGTTATTGATCAAATGTCCTGACCGTGAAGACATATCATTTGGTGCACCATTGGGTTTTTAGAGATTGTCATTTAAAACTGCACATCTTGTTGGAGCCCATTCAGTTTCTCATCACGATACATCTGCATGGAACAGATGCTACGTCCACACACTGTCATTGGGTGTGAAGTACAAGCCTAAAACAGGATGAGTGGAGCCAGAATAGAGGACTTGATTGAAAAATGTTAAGAATTGGTTAATTTTGTAACCTATGTGCTAGTGAAGGTTTGTATTGACTTTTATGTAAAATAAAACAAAAAAAACATGGTTGTCTATTTGTTAAGAGAATGTGACATCAATCGAAATCATATTTCGTATATTTGTACTTTTTTATTAGTTGTCATGATTTTGGAATACACAATTAGAAGCTATTCCCTGGTTTCATTTCGATTGCTTTGTTCCAGTGAGTTACTACAACCCCCTTTAGCTAATATCACAAAATGATTACCCAAATACATGCTCGGTCATTTTAGCTCGGATCAAACACGTGGTCGAGACTTGGGTCAATTCATCTAAAACAACACGTATCGTGATTGCTCGAGATATTCAGATGTATTTTTTGGGGGGGGAGAGAGAGAGAGGGGGACTATTGGACACTGCGGAAATACAATAGTGCATGAATGAATCAACACCTCGGCACGCTATAGGTCCGGGTGTTGGGGT
>JAOTIX010000082.1:4435126-4445415 GCA_027123715.1 Gaidropsarus macrophthalmus | reverse complement strand
GAGAGAGAGAGAGAGAGAGAGAGAGAGAGAGAGAGAGAGAGAGAGAGAGAGAGAGAGAGAGAGAGAGGGAGAGGGAGTCTAACACATGTCAATGAGTGTAGGGTATTCTGCCATGGAATCGGGGTTGGGATGGGCTCAATGCCACAGAGAGCTCAGCTGAGATACAGCCTAGAGACTCAGAGCATATATCTGAGAGGACACAGCCCTCCAAAGCCAAGTGAGGGTTCGGCGTTTTAAAGAGTTAAACTATTTTTCACTCCCCTCTCCTCGTCACTCAAGAGAAGAATTATTTCTGTACAGCTTCAACCGTTCATCCCTTAGGTGTTTTTTTAAGTGTACTCAACCATTTTTTTGGATGGTGACTCTTGAAATTGTTCTTTTATTTGCCTCACACACACAACTCGTTTTCAACTCAATCCACATTTGGCCATAATATCAATATCCCCGGGAAGATTACTCCACCCTAAAGTGATTAGCAGTCGTTGCCCGTGGCGAGGAGTCATTAGGTATTCCCAGCCATGCCTGGTAGTCTGTTCGTAAATGCAGGAGCGTTAAAGAGACCTTTAGAATTTAAATCCATTTCAATTACGGTACTTTTTAAAAATCTGAAACCAGCTCGAAACTCCTATAGCATATAAACTAGCTTCCTCCCCCCTGGAACCCCATCTGCACCAGGGTCCTTAGTCCCGGTCTTGGGGGAACCACTCCATCTACACATGGACTCTTGACTCCCTGTACCGTCTACACCCCCACCCCCACCCCCCCCTCCCATAGAGGCAGGAGGGACACACCCAGCGCTTCATCCGCGAGGTCAACACCACCAGCCGGGCCTGCGTGCTCTGGGACCTGGACGAGGAGACGGACTACATCATCCAGGTCCAGTCCATCGGCCTGTACGGGGAGAGCCAGGCCAGCAAGAAGGTCCACTTCCGCACCCTCAAGAAGTCCGACCGCTTCCCGTCCAACAGCTCCAACCAGGGTAGGTAGGCGGTGGAACCACGGTTCCACAGAGTACCGGGAGAGAACCCATTCAGGGCACGGTTCTTATACTGTACGCTGTGCTTTGTTTTATACCCGTTATTTATAGTAGTGGAGGTGCCCGGGCTTCTCCCATGACACAAGTGTATACATTTTTCATGCACTGACTTGGAGATGCACACACACACACACACACACACACACACACTCATACATATCTCATAGTCCTCTTGGCTATAGATATATGAAAGTGAACAGAAAAAGATCGCAAAGACTTTCCTGAGACGAGGACGTCCACCAAAGGGAAGAGAACAGGATGTGTTTTAGCATGATTTAGCGCTTACTTTCGCTGCCAAAAATGTGATGCCACAGATCAATGGACGCCATAATCAAGAAAGCAAACATGCTTTCATCGAAGTTCAGTGAATCATGCAGTTTGGCATCTCCTCCGAGGGCCCCGTACTCCTTGCTAAGTGACAGCCGTGAACACAAGGCCGTGCTTTGCTCTCCTAAAAGATCACACGGATCAGAAAAAACTCGCTGGCAACGTAACATAACAATATAACATCCCATTAAAAATAGTTGCCATGGTACCACACTGAAATGGACTCTCAGTTTCTATATTTGAGGCAGATTTTCAAGGACATTTCAAGTTGAAGTTATGACGGCAATGGGTTTTTTTTCCTGCAGAAGATTTTCATTCTTTTAAAAAAAGAAACACCTTATCTGTGTTGAGCCTGGCTGAAAAGGACATTTTTCCCCAGGCCACTTCCAGCAGTCTTTCTCCGTCAGGCCCCTGCTCGATCCTAGCCTCTCCTGGTGGGCTTCTCAGACTCCCTGACAAAACAAAGAGGACCAGGGCAGCAGGATGTATGCTAGCAGGAGACCCTGAGCCTTCACTCTCGCAGTATCTCACATCGCGGAGGGGTTTGCCTCCCTTTTATTCTCCCACGACCCAACATCATTGTTGACTCGAGCGTTTCAGCCATGCATGGCTGAAAATGCTGGGTCCTTCCTCTGAATACTCACATCCACCATTCCAACATTGGGTGGAGGAGGTGGAGGAGGTGAAGGAGGAGGAGGCAGAGGAGGAGGCGGAGGAGGTGGAGGCAATACTTAAGAATACCATTTCATCGGCAGAAGTATATTTTGTCTGAAGCTCTGCAAGTAGGTCATGGTAGCGGCCCAGACGTTCTAGACGTTCGTCTCATTAGTGAGCTACTGTTTGGGTTACTTTCCTTTTTTACAACTTCTTCCACCATGTGAAGGGAACCGCAATAAACCGTGTCCCAATTTTTGAGACCTATTACAATTCCCCCTTTTTTCTGGTAATCCCCCCTGATTACCGGATCATTGTTCCCCCCTAGCTATCTTGTTATGGAAATGACTGTCTGTGCCTGGGAATGGAGCCATAGTCCCATCAGTCACACAGAGGCTGAAACTGAGCTCAGGTTGCTGATATACTTTGATTTAGTTCTGCCTGGCTGCAGAAGTTAAAACGATTTAAACCTGGCTACTCACAAATGATGAAGGTTTTTAGTATAACAAACACCCTATTGTTAATATGAATAGGATACATATCATTGTTACATTGGATATAATACAGACTGAAGTTAATAAGGTTGAACATACACTCTCAGTTTCTCAATTTAAAAATGGGTTCATTATAAAACACACTTTGGAAACGGAGAAAGAAAAGCTTATATTGTGAAATAGCTTCCACAGAGTATATGCATACAATTCATCTGGTTTCCCTGGATGGAGCCTAATGCTGTATTCAGATGGGCTCTGGGAGGAACCGAATGCAACAGACCTCAACATGTTTGTATAATGCATACGAAAATCTCTGGTTACTTTAAAATACGTGATCACATATTCACTGCTGCTCCCCCACAGCAGACTCATGGTGCACAGCAGCACATACAGAAACTCCCCACATTACCCCTGGAAGCCCAGTGTCCAAGACAAATTACCCTGCTCTCTTGTAGTGATGGGCGCCTGGAGAACTTGTTCTCAGGGGAGAAAGGGAGGGAGGGAGAGAGAGAGAGAGAGAGAGAGAGAGAGAGAGAGGAATTTTACAGGTTTACACATTCTGCACTCGAAGAACTTCATTCACACCTCAACTCAACCCAAGCCTCACTTAAAAGCAGCCGGCGAACTCTCATTTAATGTCACTTCCCATTTTTACTTCTTTCCGACCATCGACCCACCACGGAGCCATAGGGAGAGGCCATTTTGAATCAAGTGTGCCATGGCACAATAGAGCCATCACCGTTGTTGTTTCGGTCAAGCGCAGCTCAGAGTACATCGGTTTACAGCGTGCATCAGGGATATGTAAATCGCGTAAATCAATGCTGCTTGTATTCCTCACCATCTCTTTTAACAAATGGGATTAGGGAATGGAAAGAGGAAGGACATAAAGCCACAGTGAGCACATGGGAATGATAACAAGGCTAGCTGATGCAAGGGCAGGATCAATAACCCTGTTCGTCCTCCTGGTCGAAGTTGTAGTTTGAAAAGAAAACCTTCCAACTGTAAGAATTAATTTGTGGGCTTTGCAAGGTTCTGTCAAAACACAAAGCTGTCTGTGTTTGTGTGTGGACGTAATGAAAAACGGCAACCAAAGTGCGGGAAAACGTGTAGTTAGCATATTGCTATTCATTTTGTTCAGGGAGATATGTGGCACATTTCCCATGCAATATTTAGCGTGTTCCTTTTAGTTTATGACTATGTGTGGCTTTTTCTGTGTGACGTTTTTGCAAAATTAAACAGAAAATTCATCAATACATGATGAGCGGACCATGAAAGATTCACAAGCAGGACGGAATCATCGCGTGAAGCCATGGTGTTTAGTTTGTTTGATGCACGGTCCGGTCACAACAAGCATTCTGACTCTTAACACACAATAAATCGTGAATTGTGTCACCTCATTGCATCCGCAAAAAAACGAAAGAAATCAAACTGGTTTTTGTGTAGTGTCATAAATGCGTCCGACGGGCCCACATTCTGTGAAAAAAACAATACGTGGTTATTTTTAGAATGGGGATTGCTTTGGCTGTCACACAAAATAGGACAGAGCGAGGAGGAGGGTTCCCCTTAGACTCAATTAGTGTGTGAAGCTTCAGGGCTGCCGTGTTGTCCACGCCGTCTCACAGCGGGGGCCAGCCTCTCCGCTCGGCAGGCAAAACAAAGCTCAGCCAAAACAAAGTCTGGCCGTGCACAAATTCATTCCTCATTTTTGATTTCTTCGGAACTAGGGATTGAACACAACAATAATCCCCATCACATCAATCGTTTTTTTACTTTAAAGAAAGAATGAGTGCTTTTATTGAGCTGAAGACAGTCTCACAGTTTAGCCAGTAACAGCTAGTTTGTGGCGCGTGTATCAAACACCTGGTGTGTTGCAGCAGGTGTTCCCTACCTCCGCTCAGATCACAATAACAAACCCCGCAGTGGGAGCTATCCGGCATAATTAAGCTAACCACCACCATCCATGCAACAGCGCGTGCCACAAACTACCAGGAGCCACGAATCAAACGGCATCACTAAGTACCGTTTTTTTGACATGAAACATGCAGCATCACACCCAGCTGCAGGTCTCGACATCGGGTCAATTAGAACGTCGTACCGCACAAGAAAGCATAATTAAAGCTTGCCTTCCCTTTATGAATAATCGCTAATTTAGCTCGCTTGCACTCATATCAATTGCTTTTCCCGTTGAACACCATCCATACATGTCCCCAGTTAATGAATGTGCATGAAGAGCACTTACGCAGAGCTGTACAACCTTTAATAACCGGGGTTATTAGTACCACGTGCGGTACGTAGCACCACACTGTGTTAATTAAGGAAATCGTAGGCTCTCTGACATCAGCCCCGGGGCAAAAAAAACAAAAACCAAAGGATGGATAAAGCTTCTTTCCTATTCCTATGAAAGCATTAACATTAAGTAGAAGAAAGCAGCAGATGGGTTCTTTCCAAAGTGAGCTCAGACAGTCCGTTAGGAGCAGGTATTAGTTTGGCTTCCTGCTCATGGATACAACCCAGTACTTTTCAGCCCCCACCCTCACCACTACTTTACTCTCAATAACCAAACCAGTGGGATAAAGCCATTACATAAGATCAGGAACATGTTAAAGATAGCTGTCTAAGTAAGGGACATTTTTTTTTTAGAGTGAATCAGATGACAAGTGGCACACAGACACAAGCACCACACTACCCCTCCACCTCACACCACCACCACCAGGGTAAACAAAACAAGGCCTGTATCACCACCACCAGCACCACCAACAAAGAGGGGGGCCTGATGTGCCCCAGCAGCGTCAGGACCAGTGGATTCCCTAATGATGGACCCAATTTTGAAGAGTGGCCTTTTGGAAGAAATCCAGCCACAGGTTAAAATAAACGGTTTGCAGGGGTGGAAGTAGGCTGATAGTCAATGCTCTCACAGCGGGGGATTAATACCGTGATAGATTGGTCTACCCCAGCATCGCATCCTGTTGGCTCCTGATGAGAGGATCCTGTGAGGGCTTGGCAAGATGTCTGTTGTCGATGTTGATAGTGGTGATGGAAACACAACGGAAACAGAACACTTGTTTTGCTTGGAGCCTTTGCTGATCTGCTTTGCTGAATAGAGTGAAACTGATTTGTGTGAGTCTGTGTGTGGGTGTGCATAAATGTGTGTAAGTGTGTGTGTGTTTCTGTTGAAGAGGTGCTGTCTATATATATATATATATTATATGCTAGACTGCAGTATGGGGCTTGTACATCACAACATAACAACGCAATGCCAGCCTTCATCCTGAAAACATAGGAGCATTTACCCTCACCCTGACCCTTGACCTTCACCTCCTGCTCTCTGTGCTAGATGACCCCACCGTGGAGGGACTGGACCGGCCCAGACACCTGCAGACCGGGGAGGTGATCATCATAGTGGTGGTCCTGCTCATGTGGGCAGGTAGGTCTGCTTCCCATAGCCAAGGTTATGGACCAGCGCGATTGGCTAAACGCTAAACAGAACGAAGCAATCAAAATCGGTGATGTCGGTTGGGTCAATTCAACTTACCAAATTCTGTCAGAAGTATCTGTGAATCTTAAAGTTCAGCTCTTTTCTGCTTCTTTTAAAGAAAGTATACCGTCCACTTTGTTTAACGCTGTATTGATAGCTGCCCCTAAGCGACGGCCATCTTGATAATGTAGCTATTCTATCAAATCCGCCCCCTATTACCGCTAGCTGTGGCTATGGTTTTCCAGGTTGGAGGAAAATCCGTCCGAACGGGGGTGGGGGGCTGAACCATCTGCCAGAGCAAATAAAACATGAGCTTGAGGATTCACAGCCAGGTTCCCAGGCCTCTGTTTATGAGCTCCAGCCCCTAAACACTGAGTTTATTATCGACCACGTCACATCCTCATCAGCAGGAAGAGCATGACTACATACTTATGCAGCATAGAGCGTTTATAGAAAGAGAAACGTGTTCTTTGAGATCATTCCTCATAGTCTTCAACACTGTTTGTTCCTCCTGACTGTCTAGGGACATGCTGTTGATGGATGGTCTTGTTAATGTGTCCCACAGTGTCCTCAGCGCCCCGGAGGGTGATAAATACCTGCGTAAATACACGGGACAGTCAATCTGTCCTCTACGTGGCATGGGCCACGGACAAATATGAGAACAGCGCTGCCCCATTGCTTTTAATATACAAGGAGTGAATGAGTGTGCACTAAAACAAGATGGAAAAGAGACGTGAATACAACCTTGTTAATTTCTCAGTCATTTCTCAACAATAAGTCGTTACATTTGATGATCAATATCCTGAATATAACAGACGCATCAAAGAGTCACCAGCCAATCAGCCACACATCGCCTTATCAACACAAGACACAAACTCAACCTTCTCAGAGCACAGCGTTCAACACACTGTATTTACATCTCACTCAGCATCCAGTCTGCTATGAAAATGGCCTTAACCAAGGACTTGCTTATCGCTACATGTCTGTGCTCTCCAGTAAGGGCAGAGTTTTGTGTTCCAGGGATAGACACAAAGGGATCAAAGCGGTTCTGAGAACAGCGATGGCAAAGGTCAGATAATGTGTGGAACGAGGAGTAGATCCACAAAGTAGTGTGGAGTAGCTCACTGCTTGGCTAATGGTACACCCGTTCACAGTTACTTTGATCAATTACTACCGTAAGGCTCTCCCCTCTCATTTGGCCTGTAACATCTTCCTGTCTAGTTTCCTTGCAATAGCTAAATCGTAATTTAAGAGACATCCAGGCAGAGAAAAGAGTATCTGCTGTATTTTTAGGGTGTATAGCTACGAGTGCAAGCCCAGTTCCCATGGGAGCACACATCACTGTGCTGTTCAAAAGTGGGAACAGTTTTGTGATAGACAGGTGCCACTGTATGAAATGGATTCCGTACGATGGTGTGGGTGTGTGTGTGTGTTATGTGTTCTTGCTTAAGAGCACCTGCTCAGAATATACAAGTTCATCATGCTTGTAACTATATACTGTGTGTCATGTTAAATTCTTGTGCATAGGCGTTTGCATGTGCATTCATCCATGTTTGTGTGATGGTCACTTGTGTGTGTGTTTCTGTTTCTGTTGCCCATCACTGCAGCGGTCATTGCGCTGTTCTGCCGGCAGTATGACATCATCAAGGACAACGACTCGAGCAACAGCAAGGAGAAGGCCAAGCCGTCCTCGGAGCACAGCACCCCAGAGCACCACAGCGACGGCCTGCTGAGGAGCAAGGTGGGAGCCTACTGACGCTAGGCTACAGAGGCAAGGCTAACGAGACGGGGCTAATTATGCTAGGCTACTGATGCAAGTAGTCATGCTGAAGGGCAAGGTGGGAGCCTACCTACCTTACCATGCTGAAGGGCAAGGTGGGAGCCTACCTATGCTAGGCTATCAATGTTAGGCTAGCAAGGCAGGGCTAATTGTGCTAGTCCAATGATGCAAGGACAGTGACATTAGTCTTATGATGCTGAGGAGCAGCTACCTACGCTAGGCAACCGGTGCTAGGCTAACGATGCTGCCAAGCAAGGTAGTAGCATGCTGATGCTAAGCTACTGATGCTAGGATCGTGAAACGAGGCTACTGACGACATACAAAAACTATTGTTTTAAACACCTTTCCAACCAAATTCAGTAAGCCTGAATGGACCAATGGACCAACTAATGCAAAACTTATACAGTGTGTCCAATATGTTACACTCGTACAATACAATACAAATCAGCCTATCAGAACGGTTGAGCCATAACGGTGAGAGACATAGAGATTCATCTCAAGGTTGTTGGGTATTTCTACAGAACAACCAGCAACCAGAAGATACGGCAATAAAAGGCCCGACTTTCATGCTTCTTCAACAAACAAGTTAACCGAAAATCTGTGTACCTTCGTTTCAATCGCTTTGCTCTGTTTCAAACTAAAGAAACAAAGAACAACTCAAACCCTTATTCTTATTCAACAAGCAAAGCAGAGAAGCACACCAGCCGCAAATGCTTTTTCTTATTCACCTTCCAACTTTGATCGACGATCGCAGTGGCCTTGTGTGGAAGTACTTTCAATACAAAAGCCCTGTGTTGTTGAACTTGTACATTATCATTATCCCTGAGCCAAAAACTTATGAAACCTATAAAAAACTTACAACATGAAGTAGATTTAGTTTGGATGTTGGATTTTTAATTGAGACTAAGGCAAATCCACATTACTCATTGCATTCTGTACCTCAAAGCACATTCACCTAGGCTGTTGAATAGCGTGTGGCCTAGGACCCAGGGGCTATTCGCAAGCCTGGTCAACAGTGTGTAGGCCTCAATACATTCCCTGGGCCCTCGGGGGCCTATGTGAATTCTGCACCCAGAGTTATTGGCACTGCTAAACCCTAAGAGGGATGCTGAGTCACAGGGTATTGCATTAGTCCTCGATGTGTGGCAGAAATGGATGATGCACCTCGGGCCTAGTGAGTAAAGCATGCTTGGCCCTCCAATTCTGATAGGGGCCCCTCTCTGCCTGTCCACATGGGAGCGTAGGGAGTAGTAAGGGCCCTGCTATGAGAGACACATTCAATCAAACTGCCCAATGTAAACCCTGTGTTGGCTTGGCTATGAATTCAACCCAAGAAAATGATTTCAAAGCGCAAGACCTCAAGCCAAAAGAGGCCCCAAAGCTTCAACGTGATTTGCTCAGAATACTCTCAGCACCGGCCAACTATTTGCAGCACCATCTGCTTTTCGGTGAGGTGGCACGTAGCCTGCACCATTCTGAACTTATCAATGTTTGAGCAGTATCCTGGTAGAGACATTCATTGCATGGTTAGTGAGCTTGTTTTCTTTGGTGACTGCTGATTATTATGTGGCACACAGCATGCTGCATGCCTTTGTAGCAAGAAAGGGGAAATGGTGCAATTTCTCCACAATATGGGCAGCATAAAACTAACAAACAAGATGATGCAAATGTCCCCAAATGAATCCACTACTAGTCTCCAACAGAGTTATTTTAAATGTCGGTTTCAGTTCGACATGTTCAGGTTTTTTTCCACGTCTATAGCAATCTCTTTTTGAATTCAGTAAGCACGGATCAGTACAACACATTTGAATGCATCTATGATCAAAACGTTTTTCGGTGTCTCGGCCACAATCACACTCACACACGTACGCACGCACGCACGCACACACACACACACACACACACAAACAGAACACTACAGTGACAGCACATCTGTTTCTCCAGGTGGAAGAATAAACACAACTATTGATTTGGTCTCTATCCCATCGTTTGCAGTTTCATCCATCTGTGCCATCGATCAACATCATCGACGTCTGAACGTGACGAGCAACATCGACGGCGCTTTCACCTCAATCGGAAACACATTCTCACAACGGTCACGGATGAGACGGGAACGCAAATATCGGACCGACGCCACGCTTTGAGGCCATCGAGGCTTAGAACGGGTCTACTGTGTCACGGCGAGCTTCATGGACACGCGATGCATGCACATACGTTGTAAACGAATGCCGGCAGATGCTAAAATCCCTTAACCGTAACCCCCTGTATTCCCCTACCATTACCACACACACACACACACGCTCAGACATGCACAGAGGTATTTTCTGGTTGCTCTATTACAGTGGTTCTTCAGTGTGATAAGAGTTAATGTGTGTTGTACCAGATGCTTGGTATGTCAATGCAATATTTAAAAAACACCCCATTAACCATCTCTGGGGAAGCCAGTCTATATATATTTTTTAATAGATATTGTCTTTTAAATATAGATACATACGGTTTATCTATACGGCATCGTTGCGAATA
>JAOTIX010000082.1:4376525-4389462 GCA_027123715.1 Gaidropsarus macrophthalmus | reverse complement strand
AGAGAGAGGGGTAAAAAAAGAAATTGTGGAAAAGTGGAGAAGGCGAGTCGAGCCACTGTTATTATATAAGGTCATAAAAAAAAAATAGGGAGAGATGGCCATTACCATCAAGGACACCATCACCCGGCTGGCATGTATTTCATCATCATCATCATCATCATCATCATCATCATCATCATCATCATCATCATCATCATCAGCTGTCTTGGCTCTCGCTTCCACACGGCCATTATCGTTTCCCCCTCATCATCATCATCATCATCATCATCATCTACCCTCATCATCATCATCATTATCATCATCATCATCATCATCGGGCCCTGCCATTACGGTCATCATCATTATCATTAGGGCTCGGTAATCATCCACATGGGGCTTCCAGAGGGGGCTGCTGCTGCGGCATATAAGGGCAGCCCCCCAGTCCTCTCCTGCCTCACACAGCACCAGCCCCTGCTCAGGAGAGGAGTGCGGAGCCGTGCTGCTGGGGCTTCTGCTGTCTGACTGACTGTCTGCCGAGAGAGGGCTGCTTCGCTCGTAGCGCAGGGAGGGAAACACAGGGGGAGAGAGAGAAAGAGAGAGAGAGGGGGAGAGGACCTGTGTGCTTTGTTTTGTTTTTTTCGTTCTGGGTATTCCTTCCTAGGACTGGGAAAGGAATTTTTTTGCTTCCTCTTTTTCCACTCTGTTGTTTTGGGTTTTTTGGTCTCCTGTTGAATTCCAGGTGAGGAAAGAATGCTGCGACTGGTAGTATGGTCCAGGTTGAAATGATGACTTTTTGAGTTGAGTCTTTAGTTTTATTTAGTCCAGAGCTGAAGGAAATTGTGTTTTTTGCATGGCCAGGTGCTTTTGGCTACGGATCACGTATTTGTTGAGTGTGTGTGTGTGTGTGCGTGTGTAAAGTCTCCCTGGGTTAGCTCCCATTCTGCTACAGCGATGTATCGAGAGAGCTTTCAGTTCGGCTGGCGACACTCCCTTTAGAGTGAGCCGTACCACGAGCCCCCGAGGGAACGGTTGTCATTTTGATCCACGTGGATGGCATCTGGTTTCATTTAGCGGTTTCACTTTTGTCTCACTCTCCAGACAGGTTGACGAGGTAAAATCCATAATGGCATAGCGTCAATGATAAGCCGGCCTGTGTCGCGATGACATCATCGCGTCGCTTATTTAGTCTCAGGAAACAAATGTGTGTGATCTGTGTACTTGCTGGGAGGGTGGGGGGGGGGGCGTGGGTGGTCATGGTGGTCCCTCCCGCACACTGACTGTTCTCTGCATGTTTCTGAACCACACAGAAGTAGCGGCTGAGATCGGTTTCTCTGTGTGTGCCCAGAGCCCCACTTACAGCCACTTCAGCATGGACCGCGACGCAGAGCGCTCCCTGGGCGCCCCCGCCGCCGCCGGCAACAGGAGCGGCGAAGCGGGCGGTGGAGAAGGACGACGACAAGTAGGAGTAGGGGGAGGGGGAGCCCTCCCCCAGCCCGTCCCCGCCTTCCCCCCTTACCTCTCGTGCCGGGGCTGCGGTCAGCTCCGAGACGAGCCCCTGGGCCCGGGCATCGACCTGGTGGGGCCCTACTGCCTGCGCTGCTGCAAGGCCTCCCGTGAGCTCAAGGCTGGGGACTACTGCTCGCCGTTTGGGGGCGGCGGGGGTGGCGGAGGCGGGATGGACGGCCTGAGCTCGGAGGACTCCCGCGAGCACCTGGAGGAGGAGGAGGACGACGAAGAGGAGATGGAGGAGGAGGAGGACGCCGAGAACGACAAGGCGTTCCTGGGCGAGGACGGCCTGGCGCGGCTGCACACGTGCCACCTGTGCGGCTTCTCGTCGCGCTACGCCAACCACGTGAAGAGGCACATGAAGACGCACAACGGCGAGAAGCCCTACAACTGCCCGCTGTGCACGTACGCGTCGGCGCAGCTGGTCAACCTGCAGCGCCACCTGCGCATCCACACGGGCGAGAAGCCTTACAAGTGCGACCGCTGCTCGTTCGCCTGCAGCTCCCTGGGCAACCTCAAGAGGCACCAGCGCATGCACTTCACCTCCTTCCCCGGGGGCCCCCTGCCTCAGGAGGCCCTGCAGCCCGCCGCCCCTCTGCCTCCACCGCCCGGGGGGGCCCAGAACGGGCTGAAGAGACCAGGGGCCGAGCGGGGCCCCAGGGCCGGCCCTGAGGAGCCCGGAGCATCAACCAGAGGTAGGCCTGCATTAAACGTTTACTCCCGGCGGGGGAGGGGGGATCACTTGACTGGAAGTGGGTGTATTAAGATATCTAGTTGGCTATTAGCTATTACCAGAGATGGGGGGACGGGGGGACTCGAGTCTAGTGACCTGACTCGAGTCAGACTTAAGTCGCCATATTGAGGACTTGTGACTTGTTCAACAGTGATAAAAGACTTGACTTGACTTGTATTTGCTATCCATGACTTGAGACTTGAAATGACTCGACAAGTCATTGCTGTACATGAGTGTCATACTTGTTGAAGTTCATTCTTTGATGCACTATATTTTGATGCACTATATTTTGATGCACTATATTTTGCGACATATTTAAGTATTTTTTGCAAATAAAAGTCCACAACTTTAAGATGGTTGTCCTCCAGCTTATCTATGACTTGACTTGTGAATTGCTTGACTTCAGCTTTGACTTGACTCGACTCGACTCACACAAAAATTACTACGGACTTGCTTGAGACTCGAAGGTTAAGACTTGAGACTTGCACATGTGTGACTTACTCGCATCTCTGGCTATTACTCATAGTGGCTATTAGCCATTACCCATAGTGGTCAGCTAATGAGAGCTAGATGATCTACCATCATCCGTCTAACCGGCTGCATGTTGTTCATTTTGTCCCAGAGCTCTCCAGGCCAACCCCCAGCCTGAACCCGGGCCCCCAGAACAGCGACTACCTTTCGGCCTTCAGCAGCCTCAAGGGGCCCCCACCACCGCTGCCCCCGCCCCTCCTGCCCACCTCCGGCCCCCCGGCCCCCGACCTGCGGCCCTCCCCCGTGCACCTGCAGACCCCCCTCCGGAGGATGCCCTCGCACGCCGTCAAGGCCGGGGCTCAGCCAGGGGGCGGGGTCGGTGGAGGAGGGGGCGGGGCCAGCTCCGGGCGCCTCCCCCTGTTCCCCTACACCTGCCGGCTATGCGGCGTGGTGCTGGAGGACGAGGACGGCACCACGGCGCAGATCTGCGGCAAGTGCACGCTGGACATGCTGACCAAGCACGCGGCGCCCTCGTCGCCGGGCAGCCCCGGCGAGCGCAGCGACAAGGTGTACACGTGCGCGGCGTGCCCCTTCCTCACGCACTACCCCAACCACCTGGCGCGCCACATGAAGACGCACAGCGGCGAGAAGCCCTACCGCTGCCCGCAGTGCGAGTACGCCTCGGCGCACTTCGACAACCTGAAGCGCCACCACCGCGTGCACACGGGCGAGAAGCCCTACAAGTGCCACCTGTGCGACTACGCCTGCGGCAACCTGGCCAACCTCAAGAGGCACCAGCGCGTGCACTCGGGCGCCAAGCCCTTCCAGTGCGCCGTGTGCAGCTACAGCTGCAACCAGAGCATGAACCTCAAGCGCCACATGCTGCGGCACACGGGCGAGAAGCCGTACAAGTGCCGCGAGTGCGGCTACACCACGGGCCACTGGGACAACTACAAGCGGCACCAGAAGAAGCACGGCCTGGCCACTGACGGCTGGGTGAAGGTGCAGCCGCCAGGCAGCAGCAACCAGGCGGTGGACGACGACGACGATGACGACGACCACCACCTGCAGGAGGGCATGGGGCCAGGGCGTGGCGGAGGCGGGGGCGGAAGTGGCAGCGGGGGGTCCGGAGGTCTGCAGGCCCAGAGGAAGGACGTGGGCGTCGATATGCAGTATAGCCATGAACTTGAGATTGTATGAATAGTTCAATTCAGTAACACTAAGCTACCAGCAAGCCGTATTTATATTTTCCTTCACAAAGCCTTTATATTTTGTTTGTTTTTGTGTGTTGCCTACAGAGGCTGCCACTCTTGTTAGTCAGAACTACAAAGTCACGGGGGAAAGGCGGGAACAAAAACGTTGGGAGATATTCAGAGGCCTACGGACCGAGGGATGTGAACGGAGGGGATGGAACGTCTGGTCTTTTGTCGCCTCTTTGTTTGTAGTTGGAGCAGATTGACTCGCGTTCGACGGAAAATGCTCCAGAAAACTGCCAAACGCATACTTCTTTTTGTTGATGACCGTCGGGTTTCCTTCCCCCGCAAAAAAGTTGTCACTTGGGATTTATGTCGTGGGATTTGAGGAGTACGCCGTGTGCTTTCTGGGGGAAGTACTTCTTCACAGGTCAGAACCCTTTCTGGAGATTTTGACGTGTGGAAGGCAGTGTTTCTGCTCCAACACATTTTCATCCATTCATTCAAACTGTTGGGATTTCAAATCCGGGACAATTTCTGTTCTTTCTTTTTTGCATATGTTGGTCCTACCTTTGTCTTTTATTCATGTTGTGTAGCTTTGGAGTACTGCTTCAGTATGCAAATGACATGAGACCGGACAGTGTATAAAATGATACCTAGGGAAAAAATATACGGAAATGACTTGTGAACGACTGTGGGAAAGATAGTACAAAATTAAGTGAATGGTAATCTAATTAAATATTTCACATGTATTCACAACCCCTCAGGAATGAACAGATTTTTGTTTGCATTTTTTGGAGGGGGGTGGGGGGGGGTTGGTTGCTTGATTATGTCATTAAAAAAAGCTTGAACTAAGCGTCATTCAACTGTAATGTTGATGATTTTACATTGATGCTATTAATGGGCCCCAGACTTGTTCCGCTACATGCAGACGGTTTAGACATACTTGCTGAGTGGAATCGTTCTTAAAGAGCCCCGGTTTAATTGACCACCAGGTGGGTGTATTGCGGGGCCATTTCAACCCCTGATCAACCCTCACGCCCGTAGGGATCGTTGAACAATAAGACTCCCACGTTAACCCGATGCATGCCAAAACAGAACTGGTCTCCAAACCGCATTCTGATTTGGGTCATGCGTTTAGCTCCTTCAACTGTACTGCCAAACCTTCCTCCATCGTTCCGTGTTGAATTGTCCCTGTCGAGTCTTTAATCCTAATTTGGGAAGTTTGTGTTTTTTTTTTCCATCCCGCTTTCGAATGCTGTGTCTTACTGTGAATCTAGTTGTCTTTTTTGTATGGTTTTACTTGAAAAAAAAATCTATATATAAAACTAGTCACTTTAATAAGCATGTTTATGTCAAAGTGGACTATATGGTTATAGTTTAGTTATTTTTCTAATGTGGCTGTGTTACACCGATTAGAAGTGCTTTCTTTCTAATTATTACATGGAACAATTTTGTATCTTGAATGTGTAACTTGTCCGTG
The DNA here is from genome assembly GCA_027123715.1 of Gaidropsarus macrophthalmus. NCBI lineage: Eukaryota > Metazoa > Chordata > Actinopteri > Gadiformes > Gaidropsaridae > Gaidropsarus > Gaidropsarus macrophthalmus. Next base: position 4,384,097 of record JAOTIX010000082.1, on the reverse strand, counting down.
ACATTTAGTCATTTTTGTTGGGACGGAAACAATATGTGGGACTGTCGTTTTGTTTATCATCTTTCTGTGAACTAATATTATATGCAAGTAAAATACTTTTTCAGGTTGCCATGACGAGGAGCATTGAGACCTATATAGACAACTGCTGAGAGATCCCTCCAGTGCACCGATTAGTTCATATGCAGTGTTTCATAATTGCCTTAAGTGATGATTTATAAATAAACAACTATACTTGTGTTTATTTATTGCTTAACCAACCCACTTTTTATTTGGTCACGTTCCTATTGGACAGTGTGAATAAACAGAGTTCCTTTCCACTTGACCAATACACACCACAATAAAGTGCAGCTATTGATGGTGTGGCACTCGAGCAATATGTGGAAAAGGGAGGGGCGGATGCATAATGTGTACTACAACCATGCAATTCATTCATTAACATGATCAGAACATCGGTGGTCTACTACACCTCCCCCTATTGGACAATAAAAACATTGCAGTTATCAACATAATGGTCAGTCTCGCGATACCAGAAGAAAATTAAAACGTTTTGTATTGATATAAGGAACATTTTTGCCATTAATACGTTCATTTCAAATAGAAGAAGCAGTACAATTGAAAAATAATTCAATGAAGTAGCTTTCTGTGCTAAGAAGACCACATAATAAAAGCTGCGTTCAGATTGTATGGCGCAGTCCCCCACCTGTCCGCAGGGTGGCGCCAGAATCCCTCGAGCAGTTCCCATGTCCACTAGATTCCCTGCTGCTAATCCAGCTCAGCTCACGTCAGGAGAAATGGCGGACCTGGACGGCAGCGACGCATCTCCTGCTGAGTCCCAAGGTGAGTTGTTATTGTCGGTGAAGTTGACTTGACGAACTTTTTGAAATGGAATAGGATCGAGGCAAGTGATGTACATTTTCTTGGGTAGAAATTGTGTACTTTTATTTTTCATTCGCTTTGAATCCTGACCAGAAGTTGAGGTGAGGTGAAAGGAGCGCAAACCGGTCACGGGAATAGGATTAACTATCAACCTAGTCACCGGTGCTTTAGATTTAGTTATTCAGCCCCTGTTTAGTCAGCCCGTCGGTCAATGTTTGGTTCATTTAAATAGTTTTATGTGGATTTCTGTGAATGTCGGTGTCACAATCCACCTGTTACTGATATTTTTTCCACCTTGTCAAAAATCCCTCGGGCTTTAAAATTCATCGGGTTCGCGTGACGTGACAGGTGTGTGTGTGTGTATGTATGTATGTGTGTGTGTGTAAAGGGCAGGCCCAGAAGCTTTTCTAGAACGCTGCAAATACAAAAGGTGTTCCACACACTCTCTCTCTCTCTGCCTCTCTCACACACACACACACACACACACACACACACACTAGTAATGTACCCAAACACGCCGTAGGCTGCCCTACTTTGTGACACTTCTCAACACCATAACCGCTGTCCTCACCGGATAGGGAGAGGAAGAAATGTACTTTGGAACGAGGAGTGTAAAACGAAAGGAAGTTGTGTCCTTTTTTTAAGGGACTTGTGAAACAAGTTGCCTACGCTTATGGTATCAACTTTGAGTACAAGTAGTTTAAATTGGAGTGGACATGTTCAGTGGAAGCTCTGAAAGTGAAAACCTCCGTCCATTGAAATACAATGTAGTATGAAATACATATTGAAATACAAAGTATTGGTGTCTTCTCATAAGGTGTTTAAGGTGATGTAATCTTTTACAAAATATGCACGTTTTCTTGGATTTTCTTTAGTAGTGTGTGTGTGTGTGGGGGGGAGGGGGGGGGGGAAATGTGTGAGAAAGGTGTGAAGCCAGGACTATCAGGTTAAAGTCTGGCCTAGGATTACAGCATTACTCCATAGCATACTGTGGGAACAAAGATTGGTTCAGTGTAGTCCTACAACTGTACGCTCTGCAATTACTTTATGATAAGAATGTGTGGGAGGCTGTTCGGGAATCAATATTTCCCTTTTGCCTTTATAGAAAGATGAAGAATGCCCAATGCTGGATAATTCTGCAATGCAGCATCCTCAAGTCCATTTGTATATGTAAAACCTTCAATGTAAACTGTTGCTCAGAATGACTCACTCATGCACCTTCACCTGCACACAACAGACATGAAGATGAGGCTAGCTTGATAGAGGTGTGATTGGGTGGCAATACAGTCTGTCTCTGTCTCTGTCTCTGTCTTTGTCTCTCTCTCTCGCTCTCTCTCGCTCTCTCTCTCTCTCGCTCTCTCTCTGCATATTTGCCAGATTAAACTGAGACCTCAGCACATCTCCTTGCCCGCCTCACACTAAATATGTACACCTCTTAACCACACACACACACAGACACAGACACACACACACACACACACACACAGCCTATTTACGAAACAATGCTGGGAATGAGCCTTTGCAGTGTTGACACCACCTAAACTACAAATGGGTGGAGTCGAATGCCACCTCTTCCGTGAACAAAGACTGTATACATACGCCAGCAGAGGCTAGACCTGTTTGGTTTGCTCTGTGTGTGTGTGTGGGCAGTACACTCGTGCCTTTTACAATGCATTGTGGTTAATGGTGACTTAGTCTACAGCAAGGGCGCTCGCTCGCTTGCTCCCTCCCCAGCAAAGTCTCGCTCCGTTGCCATTGGTCCAGGCGGCGCTGTCGTCAGGGTTACCCTCTCCTGGTGTCATCTCTCTCTCCCTCTCTTCATCACCATTAAATATTGAGATGACCGCCGTCTGACCAGTGTCTGTGTGTCCTGCCTGCGGCAAATGGCAGCGAGTCTGTTTGTTGCGGAGTTTGCGTCTGCAAACAGTGTCTGGGTGTAAACGCGGGGCAGAGAGAAGAGACCGCTGTAGTGTGCAGGAGGGAGATTAGTGTCCCGCGAAGTGAGGGAGGGACGTGTTTGGGGACGACATGACAGGAGTCGTACTTCCACTCCAGTCTTCAGGATTACAGATTCCTCATCTTGCGCCAGAGCTTATCATCCTGCAAGTCTCTCTTCTGCTCTCTCCTCCCCTCTCTCCCTCTTTCACTTTATAGCTCCCTCTCTCTCTCTCTCCTTCCCTCGCCGCCACACTCAGTCCGGACATGGTACAGTGAATTGCTTTTTTTGTTGTTGTGGATTTTGTGTTCCCTCTTCCTTCGTTCTTTCGCTTTTTTATATTGTATTCCCATTTCATCCAGCTATCTTTCTGCTGTTCTGCCTCTCTCTCCCTCTCTCCTTCCATCCTGTCAGCATCTTCCTATTGACCTCCATCATTCTAAGTGTTCTCTACTCCCTCTCCCTTTATATCTCCTCCCTCTATCTCTCCTCTCTCTCTCTCTCTCTCTCTCTCTCTCGCACACACTCCACTCTGTCCGAGGCTGAGCAGGAGCGCTGCTGTTAGCATTGCAGCAAGCATTAGCTGTTGCACAGCCTAGTCACTGCTGCTGAGGAAGGCGCGCTGCTGTAGGGGGAGAGGGGAGACGGTGGAAGGAGAGAGAGAGAGAGTGTGTCCCAACCCGGTGACATCCTCCCGCACTGTCCTCCCGTGACCTGCCTCTCATCACTCACTCACCCACCCACCCTACCGACGGCACGGGGGGGCGGGGGTGGTGGGGGGAGGAGGGGGATGGACAGAGCTAGGTGACACCGTTAGCCAGCGGACGCTAGCGGGTTAGCGACAGGGGCAGGTGATGCCCGAAGGTAAAGGAAAAGCAATGGGAGGAGGAGGAAGAGGAGGAGGAGGTGGATGCCCGCGGGGCAAGAGCACACTGTGGAGGGGAGCGAGCCGCTCGGCCATCCCTGCCCTCTTCACCATCAGGGAGGAAGAGGAGGGACAGAACCAGAGGGGGGCTCGCACAAGAAGGAAAAAAGGTAGAGGACGAGGGGGGGGGGGCGGGACGATGTCCGATTGAGTGACAGGTGGATGTGGGCTGGTGGTGTGGTATGCGTGTATGTATGGATGTCACGGCTTTGCGTATGTGTGTGTCTGTCTGTGTGTAGCTGACAGACGGACTTGCATGCAGGTATCTGGGAAACGGATGAACAAAGTCAATGTCGCCTGAGAATGTTGTCGTAATTGCAGTTTCGAAATGATTCGCATTTCTGTGTGATGTGTGACTGCTCGTCGGCCACGTGTAGGTGGCGGTCGATGCAAACACGTTTGAGGCCATCCTTCTGCCTCTAAGCAGCTCTGTTGACGTTTGGAGTGACGTGTGTGTGTGTGTGTGGCTGAGCACAGCAGTCACTCGACAATTATGTGTAAGCGGTTGTGCTACATTGTTGGACAGAGACGCAAGAAAGTTTTGTTCCCAAACAACGCTCCTGTTCCGTCTGAATGATGGATTATTTCTTGGCAGAGTTTGCACGGTCTGGTCCCGTCTGGTCTGACACCGGATCGATGACACCGGATCAATCGCCTGAGGAGCGAGTTATCGGGGGATCTAGCCCGTTCGCGCAGAAACATCCACGCCTGTCGCTCCTCGCTCCACGACGACATTACCGGGCTCACCCCTCACGGCCGAGAACATTTTTAAAACGTTCATTAAGGGAAGTTCTTGATTAGGTCCGAACTTGTGTCGACCGACCCATCGTGAGTCACATGCTTTCCTTGTGGGCTTCGTCTCCAGCTCTTTCCTCCAGGCTGACCGAGGGTGGGAGGCCCCTGTTTATTCAGACGTTTCCAGTCCCCCTCGTGGTCCCAGGGGCCCCGTCCACCAAAGTACTCCGTGCACTTAACGCATGAATAATGGACAGGAATGGAGACCTGTAAAGGCAGGAAGGATCCCTCTTCCTGAAGTTCGATTTACATTTTTATTTATTTATTCGTATGATGAACGTTGGCGTAATCTTAATTGTGCAACATTATATCCTGGAAGCTTCAACACCGAGGCTCGGTGTAGTTCGTCCCATGCTGGGGGAGGCAGGGTGTCTGCTGAGAAGCTTGTCTATGCTTTGATTTGATGTGGGCTAACGCGCTCTCACCTTTACACAGTATACCTGTTACCCAGGACGAGGGTGCCTTCCTTGGGGCCGGGAAAGAAGAGACACCCGTGCCTTTGGCCACTAGCCTTCGTCGGCTGGAGCTTAGCGTTTAGCTTAGCATTAGCGCCGGCTAATCCTCTCAAGGCTGCAGGATAGGCATGAAGCCGGCTGCCCACCAGCTAGGGCAACACAGCGCTAATCGCTAACTCCGAACATTTAATCTGACCGCCGCTGGTACTGCATGGGAGACACACACACACACACACACACACACACACACACACACACACACACACACACACACACACACACTTCAGAATTAGGGGAGGGACGGGCAGATTAAGGAGTCCTTTAACACTGTCCAATTCTCTGTCTGTGGGTGTCCCTCGCACTCTCTCTTTTCCTGTTTCTCTCTCACACGATGACATTCACAAAGTTAAGGTGGTGACGTGTGTTGGATAGAAGCCAACAGATTGGACTGCAAACAAAACCAGTCTCAACAACATTTGGGGCCAGCGGTCTGAGTTCATGCTTGTCTCTTGATCTGGTTTCCCTTTCACTTTGGTGTCCCGTGGCAGTACAGGCGGCCATCTTTGGTTACGTCTGGTCTTCCTATGCATATCTGGGGCCCCAAGTGGACCCCTGATCCTTAGGTTGGGAACACACACACACACACACACACACACACAATCATGGACTGGAGTCAAAAGTGTGTGTTCAGTGCTTGTTCGCTCAATGCAGGCCCATTGTGAAGGCTCGGGCCCGGGGAACGTCGCTGTTTGGGTCAATATTTAAACACTGCACTTCCTGCAGTGCTATTATTCGAATGTCTTAAAGGTTATGCCACCATGTGATCCCTTTCAGCCGGTTCCTTTTGAGAACCTCAGCCTTCTCTGGATGAATTCAGTGACGTGAACGTTATCAAACCCTAATCTTGATGATATGCTGAAAGACAGCAGTTACATTAGTTAATTTGTGTTTGTATATTTACCTGTGGTAAAGAAGACCAGCGATTCTCAAAGTGATGTTTTTGTGAGCCACAAAGTGGCAGAGCAGAGTAATTGAGAGATTTACTTCTTGTTCATTAACTTAACTGAGCGGTAATCTCCAGTTTGCCTCCACTGTCCCTGAGACGGTAATGAATAGAATAGAGGGTAAACTCATCCTCAAGAAACGTGATTCTACGGATGCTGTTTGTTGTTGTCAAGGGAGATGGCAGAGGTATCCATAAGTCTGGTTTAAATGTAGGCCCTCGATGGGCTCAATGTAAAATGGTACAATCTGTGGGCAGCATTGCACTTGGAATTCAGATATGCTCATCTGGGTCACATGATCTGTCCGTGTTTCATTATTTTAGATTTTTTTCTAGGACGGTCTGGTCTCTGTGGAGATGGTCCTTCCTCTGTCACATCGCTATCGTAGTGCTCTCCAGGTTCCTGGAGTTTATGTGGTCAAACTCACTATATACCTGTGATAGGGTTTGTCATAATGTTGGCCATTCAGCTGTGATGAAGTCAGCCTCTGTTATTGGGGATAATAATTGGTTTGGTATAAGCTGACAGGAAACGGGTAACAGTGGACCGTTTTGGGTTACATGAGGTTATATAAAGAAGCAGGAACCGCTCAGGGCAAGATGGCACCTGATATTTGTAATATTACTTTCTGCTTTGTTCAACAGTTTCTGCCCGACTCACACTACCTTAGTATATATTACTATATATTGACTGGCGTTTTGAAAGAAAGAACAGAATTGCCCAGACGCCTTTATGTCATTCACAACCCCAACTTCTCAGTTATAGTTTTTTTTTTTTTTTTTACATACAAAATGTAACAACACATTTCTATTGATATGTTGCTACTAATAATGACCTATCTGACACATGCTGAACCAATCAACACCACAAGGGGTGGAGATATTTTATTCTATCAGCTGTGTTTCTACAGGATATTAAGGCTCCTGGAAACCTTTTCAGCGACAGCCTGTCTGTCTGTGTTTTGATCTAATACCTTCGATCTCTCTGTATCCTCTCTGCTCCCCGACCCTCTGTCGCCTCTCTCTCTCTCTGTCTCTGTCTCTGTCTCTCGCTCTCTCGCTCTCGCTCTCTCTCTCTCCATCCCCCCGCCTCCAGCGTCTTACTCCCAGGGCACGGCGGAGGAAGGTGCCGGGTCCTCCGTCTCCAGGCCGATCTCCTCCGTCTCGGGCCAGACGTACACCGTCACCCTCAGCACCGCCGGCAACACCAGCAGCAGCCCCGGCGGCAGCACCACCTACAGGCCAGGTGGAGTCAGTACAGGTAGTTTGGAGCACCTTTGTTTGTATATATATATATATATATATGCATGTGTTATCTGTTAGACTTTGATTGGCATTATATTGTCGTCGATGAAAGATACCGGTATCAACTTTGAAGGCATTTTATGATCAATTAGGACTTTTGATTAGTGCCCCATGGTCCAGACGTGCCTGGATCTAGTCTCGTCTGTGGTCATGGCACTAATCATTCATCCGGATCAATGCTTCGTCTCACTCGCCCCCCCTGTTATGTGTGTGTGTGTGTGTGTGTGTGTGTGTGTGTGTGTGTGTGTGTGTGTGTGTGTGTGTGTGTGTGTGTGTG